>JACRUU010000022.1:3034838-3134838 GCA_030449085.1 Kryptopterus vitreolus
GTTTATCTACATTAACAAGAAAAGAAATGTTGTTACTTTAAACTTTAATAAACATTGATTTTATTAAAAAGTACAGATGAGAATAGTGCATAGTAATAACACAACCAAGGACAAAAAACAAGTAAATTTTCAAAGTAAATTTTCTGAAATTAAAATATATTTTCAAGATTGCAATATATACAGATTCAAAATTGTTAACATTTTTTTTTGTAAAATCAGAATCCAAAGCACAAAGAAATAATTAATTTCCCTTTGATTTGACTTTAAACGGATCAGTTTTAAAATCGGTTGTTCATGAGAACCGATAATATCCATAATATTGCAATATCCATAAAGATCAAACATATTTATACTGTATGTATCCAGTGATTATTAGGCTATTGGATAATAAGGGGAAACAATCAGAGTATAAAACAAAGTCAAATTATCGTTGAGATGTGAATCAGAACTGTTAGGAAGAACACAGTGATTGTGTATCAATTTCACCTATTCTGGTTCAAATAAAACAATGACAACAATGCACTAGGCAACAGCAAGACAGGTGAATTGGTCTTATTGTATCTTTCTTGACTGATTTGTTTCTTGTTTTTTCAGGGTCCATGATTAATCCAATCGGCTTTGCTGAGATAATGCAGATTTGAATTCCCAAGTTTAAGTTGCAAATAAGTATGCATATAAACAAAAGGAACATGCATGTGTTCATAAACAACAATGAAAGACCAGTTGCTTCCAAACCTGTACATGCATGGGAAATGGAAATTTTTGGACATTCCATTATATAGTTATTCCCCATTTGCCGTTATAAGAACTTGAGGCTGATCAAATCATGTTAGCTGTACCTTAGTACCTTTGGTATCTTGTATTAGATTTTGCATAGATTAGATTTTGGAATGTGCTTGAGGAGATTCATACTCATTTAAGCGCTTTAAAACAGTCCTGTAGTACAGAGGTTGAGAAGGCTTGGGGTACAGTCATCTTTCCTAAATGTGGTAGACATTTCTCACTTGAAGCAACACAGGACCCAAGTCTAGCATCAGAACTACACCAACTTACTCGCCTTTGATTCCAACTGTGTAATGTCGAGTACACATTTGAATAAGTATTTAAGCATTTTGTACACTTTTGTTAGTGAAAATTGTTAGTTAAGCAACTTTAACACTGAAGTAAATGGAAATCCTGTAGTGGTGAGGAGGTTTTAGATTTATTTTATTATCCAGAAAATAGCCTTACAATGTATAGTACAATGAAATGTAGGGAATATTGTTCACCTGGTTCATGAAGGTCTAGGGGGGATGCAGTAGCACACAGTAGAGGAAGGAGGATTATATCTGTGGCTTTCCGTTTTAAAACTTCTGGGCTAAAAAAATTAACAAAGGAAAGGTAAATTACTGATGTTAACACCGTTACCTTTTTAAAAAATAAGCATCTCATCTATATTCACCAGTTTTCCATTTGCAAGATAACTGCTGAACACTGCACAGATTCAGTGACACTTCTTGAAAACAACATGATGTCCATCAGTGATTCCAATCTACAGTCAGGATGGATAAAAAAGGGACTCCTGTGATATAAACAAAGTCATCAAAGTATTAACAGAAAGTATTACACACTTTTTATTTATTACTAAAAATAAAACTAAGAAAAATTGGTTTTGTCTCATGTCGAAACTAATACTGCCTTCTTTACTCGAGAAATATTATGCTCATGCACATTTAAATATTTTAAAACAATAGTATCCACATAATACACTACATAATACACCACATAATACACCTGCTACAGAGGTAAGCACAGGTGGAAAGTTACACTATATTTGCATTCTGTTAATACAATTAAAAAAAATTGTTATACTAAGTTTTTTACAAAACTGTCATTTTATTTTGAGTAATTTACCTTGTTTTTATTTTTTTTAAGACAAAAGTAAAATGCAAGAAAAACAATTGTGTTCCAAACACTATTGCATTAAAATCACAGAGAAGCCAGACGCCAGTGTGAAAACCCAGCTTGAAAAGAAAACCACCACATTCTGCTAAAAAGAAATTAACCCCTGCCCATGTTTAAGTAACCACTTTAAATTTGAAGAAAGGCAACAGCTTGATAATGCAGTAAAAAAATACAAACCAGCAGCTTATAAAAAATATTGCCTGTTTTATTGTAAATATCGATGTAACCACTTACAATTATAATAATGTGTTTATGCCTATGCTCAATACCCACATCAATCAGTACTCTTCACTGTGCAGGAGCAGAATGCATTACTGAGACAAGAGAACAAGAGAAATAAACTGCAGAGCATATGTACAGTGACAGGAGTAGACTAGTATAAAAGTATAAAAGTTAGATAGTTAGACTAGGAGTATAAAATTATTCTGTTTCTGTCCCCATTCTCTGCAGGGTTGAACACTGTCAACTTCAGATAGGGGAGGGTGTAACTGGGTTAAGGTGCTGGGCTATTGATCGAAAAGTTGGATGTTTGAGCCCAGGGATCACCAAGCTGCCATATTTGGGTCCTTGAGCAAGGCCCTTAAAGCTCTGTGTTCTTACGCAGGGTGAACAGTATCATTGCTGACCCTGCTCTCTGAACCCAGCTTTTAAAAACAAGCTGTATATATATAAAGAAGGATATATAGAATGTGTAGATGTGTCTAATAAAAAAAAAGGTATACACAGAAGAGGCACAACCCCCCACCACTACTTTTTTTTTACTAAAAAAAAAATTACTTTGTGTAAATTTTAATTTGACATTTTTGACTGGTTATTTTACTTGTTTTCAGCAAACAAATAGAACTTGAATATTTTCTACTCTTTCTACATCTGAAAATAAGTACTTACCTTGCAACAGCTTGAAGAACTGCTATGATGGGCAATGTAAAGGAGTCATCTTTTACATTTGCTAATGCTTCCAATGGTTCCAAAACATACTTCCAAAGTATTAATTTGAGCGGTTCTCTACACTGGGTGAGAAGTGTAGCCAACATTCTCAAAGCTGCCACAATAACAATCTTTTCATTTGAAGCTAATGAAGTAGCCACATGGCTCATAACCTCTTCAGTAATTGAAACATATTCAGTGTTTTCAGAACAGTAGCTTGGTGTCTCAATCTCTACTGCTGTGGTGGAGCTTAAAATATGCGCTAAAATCTGACTAGTCAAAGAGGTAATGAAAAGTCCTTTGTCATTTTGTAGCTGGAGAACCAACGTAATGAATCCTGTAAAAGAAAAACAGAACAAACACATTGCTTTATTATTACAAAATGTTTCCTTTGTTTAAATAAGAAGAATGAAATTTCTACTAGATATGCAAAACACAAACTGAATGAAAAAAAGTCTACGTTATACAACCAACTTTAAATTTCACATTTGTATTTCACAAATTGTCCATGCAAAGTCAATGTCACAGGGAAGCATATTTACAAGTCTACTCATGGTATAAATAGGCATAATATAAATATTATGTATTTAACTGATTTATATCAACCTGTTAATACTTTCAGAAACACCTACATTATCTGAAAATACTCACTTTGACATGTTTTGTATTTTATTATTTTCCAACTTCAACAATAGATTTTTATTAGAAGTTTTTCACAGAATCTTTGTGCACCAATAACCCTACGTATATTGATACATGTATCTGTACTTCTATTTGCGGAGACTTTTTTTTTTAAACTATATTTTGTTCCATCATTCATGCGAGTGGATAAAAACTGTCAAGCATGCAGGAATCCACCAATAAGCTAAGAACTCGGTTTGATCACCACCTGGTGGTATCTACTTATCATCTGTATACAATCCAGTGTCCGTTCAACAGCACGCATAGCATATTGAGAGAAATAAATTATGAAAGTAACTTCTGACACTAACTTGACAGTATCATGACCTTATTTTTTGAAGGTTTTGAGCTTGGGATATTTATAATTTATATATATATATATATATATATATATATATATATATATATATATATATATATGGTTGACATCATTGTTTGAGATCAAAGCAAGAGACTTGGTCAAATGATTTGCCAAATCTCAGGTTCCCATATTTTCAACCCATATTTTCAAAGAATCTGGCGAAAAATCTATGCATAAGGGACAGATCTGCAAATCATGCAGGTCTGCATTCTGTCTTTATTTCCATTTTGCAGTTTCCCAATTTATTTTGGAATTATGATTGTAAATATATTGTATATTATTTACAAATTAATTTTTTTACTTTATATTATTATTATTATATAATATATTTATGGTTTTTTCAGTGTCTGTGTTTAATAAAAATACCAAAGTAGACAAGATTCCATAAACTATGTGAAAAAAAAAAAAAAAAAAAAGGTCTTCAGAGTAAATACTTTTTACTCTACAGCAAGGGCAGCGCTTGACCAAAAATTTATATAAATTAGCAATGCTTCAGTAATTATAGGGACTAATATAAATAAAACTGATAAACAGATAAACCAGAGTAAGTGAACATTTCAGAAAATACAAAATAAAAAACCTATAACATCTACTACTACGGGTTTCAAACTCAAACTGGCTGGGAGCCATTGATGTGACCGATATTTCATAAGAGAGTTGTTAACTCAGATTTCTTTTAAACTACATGGCTAACATATTTGAGTTATATTTAACAAAAATGTAAACACCACTGTCTGTGTACTGTTACATAGTTTTTACTTTTTAACTTATTTGCCAAAACTATTCTGAACAACCAACTTCACACTGAACAAATACAACCCGTGCATTGGACACAGATGTTTTTCCTTTCCGTCAAACATTTCATTAATACCCCTGATGAAAATAACTGAGCATTGTCAGTTTTTCCTGCGATTTCGTCAAGCGTCACAGAGTATACAGTGAAAACACCCGCTTTCCCTGGCTTTACAGTATGAACCTAAACGTGTCTCCAGTTTATATGTAAAGCAACCAAACTGGAGCAGAATTCTTAATGGAGCCATGACCATATTTAACAATTAAAACACACACAAAAATAATTTTCATTGAAATGAACAAAAATGTATATTAAAAGAATCATTTCAAATTTTAAATTACAGCACATGTTAATCTTGAGTTAATATTTTTAACGAATACGTTTTTTTTCTATAATTTATATTTACACACTTCATATCACCCAAAAGTAGGATGGATTTCCCTATTGAGTCCTGCTCAATGTTTCTTCCTCATACCATCTAATGGTGCTTTTCCTTGCCACAGTCGCACCAGGCTTATCAGAGATAAATCTTTGTTATTAAGATTTTGTTCTATAACTCTGACATTCTGTAAAGCTGCTTTGAAACAACGCCCAGTGTGAAAAAAAAATAGAACTATAGCACTATAGAAATAACTTGACTTGTGGCATTTGGGAGATTAATTGTGATGAATTATTTTAATCAACTGACAGCCCTAATATATATATATATATATATATATATATACTATATATATATATATATATATATATATACACATATCACACTTTATCATCAAATTTTCCAAAATTACTGAAATTATGCTTTATAAATTATTATTTTAGAATAGATTCAGCAGTTATAGCCACATTTTATACATTGTGGAAATCAGAGGATTCTATTAAAATATTTTTTAGACTCAGGGAGTCTTTAACATCTTCTGTGCTAAGAAACCACCATAGAACACTTCATGCTGCTGCTCTTGGGAGAAAGAATAAAAAAAAACAATACTTACTATTCTTGCAAAAAAAGTTCATGGATTTTGGATGTTGCAACATGTTCCACAATCCCTGTAGCCACCCATAACGTACTGAAGAATTTTTCCAGAGCTCATGCATGTGCCAGCTATCTGGCTGAAACAAATACTCCAAAATCTTTCTCTCCTGTATAAGAAAAATCAAGTATACTTACAACCGAAATCTTTGAAAGACCTACAACACACCCAACACGTTAAATAATTGCATTTACCTAGGTCATTTGGCAGAAACACAACCAGAATAATTTACATTTATCTATTTATACAACACAGCAGGTGAGGTTAAAGAGCCTTGTTCAAAGACTCAGGGTGTTCTGGACGTTCTGATGAATATTCCAACATCTTATCCACTAATCTACAATTTCACAATTCATACTGCACAGGGGAGTTTTAAAAATAAACCATGAAATTATTTCACAACAAGTGTACTCAATGCAAATAATAGCTGAATAGTTAATCAAAATCAATAAATAAATATGTGTGTTTCTGAAATAAGTCAGAATATTTTCCTCTAACTGAATGTTTGTTTAAATGTAAATACTGTTAGTGGATAAAAGAAAAAAAAGTAAAAGAGGCTTTTACTTGTCACATTTACAATACAAAACTGCAAATCTTTTCTTTGCATATTCCAACTGGTTAGAAAGAGAGGCTCAGTGCTCAGTGTAACCCTGATATAGCACCTGGAACCTGAAGGGTTAAGGGCCTTGCTTAAGGGCTAAACATTGTCAGATTGGTGGAGGTTGAACACCTGCCGTTTCAATCAGAAACCAGAGTATTAAACAGTACACTATCACTTACAAACACATGAAATGCAAACACAATCCACAGTATTAGTTAGCTCTTTCTTAGAGTTTACTAAACAAATATAAAAAAATATATTTTATTGTATATATTTAATTATATATTTTATTGTATATATTTAAATATAATAAAATATATACAGTATAAACATAATATCTACATTGAACATGTTCAAAATATCTGTAGTGCTGAAAACCCCCCTCCTTAAAAGGTATAATAGTAAACAAGCAAGTGTATATTATACACTATATATGTATACAATTACTTCTTTTAACATTTTTTTTTTACCTCCAACAGGGTGAAATTCTGCTCTTTGCTTGCTAGGAGACCAGCAATTTTGAGGGCGAATGAAAAGACAGAGGGATCTAATGTGCAAGATTGTGTTACAGTTTGTAAAAACTTTAGGAGGTATGGAATATACTGTGCACGATACTGCTCATCATCTGTTGGAGAAAAAAAGTATTATTTATCATAAGCAATATGAATGAATTGGTATAATGAATTGTTCATTTAAAAATATAGTACTTTACCACAAACACAAAACTGAAACGATCAGATCAGTTCTCAAACTAGATAATTAAACTGATTTTGGCTGTATAATAAGTTGTAAGTTTGCAAAACAAGAAGTCATCATGAAAGCTTTTAAATGTAAACGGTTTTATGGCCCTAAATATATTGCTTTATTTTTCCCTCTAATGCAAGAACATAATGTAGTTATATAAAATACATTCCTACGAATTTTCCAGGGCTACTGAATAATAAAAAGAATTCAAAAGACAATAAACTTTAGATTTTGGGTAAAAAAAAAAAATAAAGAAACAGGGTAAAAACAGTGAGGGGAGGGGTGAGGAGAAGATTCAAGCCAACGAAAACCATTTCTAACTAAAACAAAGAAAACACTGTACAATGTATTTACCTTTTTTAAATTTTAGGTCATTTGAATTAGATTTTATATTAATATGTATATATTTTTATTTAGATAATTGCATTTGCAATTTAATGTTATACACAATTACTTGTATAAGAGATGTTCTTATGTATTATGTTCTCTTGTACATTTAGCACTGTTTTTAATAACGAAAAGGTATTTCTTATCCGATTCAATTAGTAAAATAACCAATAACCTGGTCTAACAAATGTAGCTATTCAATTAACTTTTTCCATGTATTTAATCAATATAATAAAACGTTATATTTTATTAATATAATTTAATGTATTTAATGTTTCTAAAATATTATTTTATACATTATTTTTTATTTAAAAATATTAAATGTAATAATTTAAAACTTAATTTAGTTAATAATTCTTAATTAAACAATAATAATAATTAACAATAATAATAATTAACAATAATAATAACTTAAAAAGTTAATTAAAAAAAAAACAACCACACAAACAAGAACACAGGCAATTTTATTGTTTTCCTCTAACCATAATGAAATTGTAGAAAATCATGACCAAAGTATGTACTGAACCGTTAATACAGTACAAGAAAAAGTCAGTTTTTGTTCAATTTAGTAAGGTTAGAGAGAAGAAATGTAAAACATAATGGAGCTTTTTGTTGTTTACTAAAGTTAAATGTTACTAGACTTTGCTGGGTCAGATCTATCTGGTATCCTATGCCAGATTATGAATTACATCCTTAATCAGGGTTAATATCTTTATTGGTTTGCACCAAGTTTGCTGGTTTAAAGGAATTAAAATCTCTATGAAGTACTGGTTTAAAGGTTCATTGTGTGAAACCAGAACAGGGCTGAGCACAATGTCCTAAAAAAATTCCTAAAATAGAAATGTAAAATAATTGAACCTATCATGTAAGACAATGAAATGTCTTCAGATTTAGATATGTCACTACATGGTATTCAATTATAACATGCATTACTTACTCTGCATTATCAGCTCTTTGAAGCAATCAAGAAGCTTTTCCAGGGATGTGTCATCATGTAGAACAAGTCTAGAATCAGCAAGAACTTCACACACAGATGGAAGTAGTTTCAAGCAATCACTGTCCATTGCTTGTTGATCTAGGTAGATAGCCTTAAGATAAACAACACAGAATAAATATAAACACTTTCGGCTGCTGCACAACTGTTGAATATATCCACCTAGTGCATGTTCACAAAAATATTTTACAACAATGTAATATATGTTCTGTGTTTAAAAGAATTTGATCTATTTCTGACCCCTCTCTAACAGCTCTTTTTCTTTCAAATTTTAAAGTTGATGGGCAAAGTGCCAGTTCTGGTATTACAGAATTGTAAAAATAGAGGGATCTGAACTCACCAACAATTAGCTGGAGGATTACATTCTATCTGCTTTTTGTGACAATTTTTAATTATCCTTCCATTTCCCACTCACAATGGGAAAATTCTGCACATTCTCCAAAGGCATGTGTTGAAGGTGTCTGCAACTGGCTAAAAGCCAATGCCAACTGCTGTTCTCAGAATTATTCATCTGGTATATTCAACTAAAAGGAAGCCACGTCCCTATGCATGTCCAAAGTGTTCACACAGACATTTTGCTGTGGTAAATCTAACCAAACACTGACTCGTACTCATGAGCATGACATTCCATCTGTTGCAGGCTTTATGGATATCTACATTTCTTTTTCAAATACTCTTCTTTTAGGTGCTACGTACATAGACAGCACAGAACTAAAACAAATAATCAGGCACCATCAGGCACTCTGTTGATGCTTTTGCATATTTTAATGTCTACTTTAAAGTTTAATAAAATAAATTAACTGTATATAAAGTAAATTCAAGGGTAATGTGCAATTTTAAAATGTATTTCATATAGAGTAACGTTTTGTAAAATTTATTTTATGCCCCCAGAGGGAGCTCCCCCTTGGTATAAGATTGAGCAATCTGACCTTCCTTCAATTTCGCTATTACAGAGTTTGTCCACTAAAACCAAGTTTGTCAACTTCTGTGAAAAATCACCCAATTATATCATATCTAAATGGGATATGGTTAAGGATCTCTTGTCTGTTTAGCTTTGACCCCTACATGCATGTAAGCTCAAGCATATGGTTTAATCCTAAATTGTGTATTAATAGCTTTGTTTCAAAAGATTGGGGAAAGAAGGCGATCTTAAATTAAAAAATAAGTGAAATTAAAAATAAGAACATAAAATCCTGGGTCCAAACCAGTTTAGTGATTGGTAGACAAATAATACTCTAGATCTGGAAATCAGAAGATGACCCTTTCCCTCAGGAATGGGCAGTAGAACTTGCGAGGATGGCCGCATTTGAAAAAATGTCTTACAAGCAAATGGACAAGTTAAATCTATACTATTAAAAAAAAGGTCCAAGTACTTAAGCTATTTGGAAATGGAACAATTATAACCGTGTGAGAACTATACTGACAGTGTTAATATTATTTGTTATTGTCTGAATTTAGCTATCCAATATTTTATTTGTTTATTTATTTTTATTGTATTTTGTTTAGAACTTTCTCTTCATTATATAAGGACGGAGGCTTTACTTGTATTTAATTATAACCAAGCCGGGACCTTGAAGCTGTAGTTGGGGATTAGTTTAGGTTGGGGTTGTTACTGGGGGAAAAAAAAATGTTTTCTGTATTCTATTTTTGATCTGCCCATGAATCAATAAAACTGTTAATCAATTAATCAACATAATAGTGATATTAAATGAATGCCTTTTGGGTTCAAGTGTTGCATATGCCTGTTGTTCAACAGAAGCATTCTTTAATTTTTCTTGAAGAAACATTTGTCACAGTAAGGACCAAAGTACCCAGTCACTGTGGGGGTATATTATAGTTAATTGTGGGGGACAATATTGTACCAGTAGGCTTAAAAAAATAAAAGGTTAATTTTGGTTACTATAGGACAAATAATGTTCATTAAATAAATTTGACCAATAAAAAAAAAATTAAGTATAACTAGACAACTTGAAACATAACATGACTAGAGTAATCTTCTCTTTATTACTAATTTAAAAGACCATTGGGTTATGGAACATTGCATTTTTAGTGGTCATGTCATAAATAAAGTGGTCAACATGATGTAAGTAAATGTAAAAAAACTGCAGCAATTTTGAATGAAATAGCAAATATTGAGCAATTTGTATTAAACATTAAATATATGTTAAATCGGTTCACTTTTAATAAATAGTTTGTTAGACATGCTGTTTAACTGTTTAATTGTTAGCCAGCATATTAATTACAATCTTTTTTGCCCACTTGTTCGGATCGATGGATTTTTGTCATTGCATAGTACAGGTACACAGCAATGAAATGCAGTTTTAGCATCGACCAGAAATGCAAATAGTAGTAATGTACAGTACGAAACATAGATAAACATATAAACAAATTATCTGTGCAGATGTATGCAACACAATGTGTAAAGGATTATATAAATGTACAATATGTGATGCATACAATGCATGTACAACTGTAAAAAAGTTATATAATGTTCTAATGGTGTAGTTTTGAGTTCAGTAAGGTGATAGTAGATGGGAAAAAGCTGGCCCCTGCTGGTTCTGGTGCGAATGTTCCTGTCCCTTGATGGAAGGAGGTTGAACAGATTGTGATATTGTGAGCACTGCGCAAACACCTGCTGTGGTGAAAGTGATCAATGGTAGGTAGTAGGATTGCCAATGATGCGTTGGATGGTTTTCACCAACCATAGCAAGGCTTTCCTTTCACACACAGTGGAGCCTCCATACCAAACAGTGATAGAGTTGGTCAAGATGCTCTCGATAATGCAGCGACAGAAAGAGGATGCTCAAGAACAACAGACATTGCTGTGCCTTCTTAACCAGAGCTGACCTTCAACCAGCAGTGCCATTGATGCAGACAGGGACGTGTCTCCTGCACTTAGATTTCTGAACATCCACAATAATCAATTTTTGCCTGCATGGCGTTGAGGGTGAGGTTATCAGTGGCACACCACACCGTCAGGCTTTGCATCTCCTCCCTGTATGGCAATTCATCATCCTTGCTGATTTGGCTGACCAGGGTGGTGTTATCGGCATACTTGATGAAGATATTAGAGATACCAGTTTCTCAAAAGACTTCATAACAATAGGGGTCAGTGGCTTGGACCAGCGACAGATTGAAAATGTCCATGAAGGCTTGTGCCAGTTCTCCAACGCATGCGCTAAGAACACGTCCTGGTTAGAGCAATCAAAGATGGAAATGTGTTGACTAGTGAGGAGAGAGTGTTAAGAAGGTAGAGGGAGTATTTTGAGAAGCTGATGAATGAGGAAAATATAAGAGAGAAAGAGAAGGTTAGATGATGTGGAGATATGCCGAGCTGAAGCAGGAAGTAGATAAGATTACTAAAGAGTAAGTGAGAGCAGCCATTAAGAGGATGAAGAGTGGAAACTTCGTTAGACCAGTTGACATTCCAGTAGAAACGTCCTTGAATATTTAGGAGATTTAGCAGTGTAGTTTTCAAACAGGATATTGGAAGGTCAAAGGATGCCTGAGAAATGGAGGAAAAGTGTGCTGGTACTGAATTTTTAAGAATAAGAGTCAATTAACTTTTATTTATCAAACTTCTGACAGAAGAAGTAACCATCTGTGAGCAATAGTATGGTTTCATGCTGAGTAAGAGCACTACTGGTCTGATATTTGCATTGAGAATATTTTTAGAGAAGTATAGAGGTAGTCAGAAGAAGTTGTATTGTGTGTTTGAAAGGAGTTGTAGTATTGTATGAGGAAGTCAGGTGTATTAGGGATGTATGTGAGGGTTGTGCAGGACATGTATGAGGGCAATGTGACAGCAGTGCAGCTGTGCAGTAAGAATGACTGACTGGTTCAAGGTAGAAGTGTGACTGCATCAAGGATCGTCTCCTGTTTTCATCACGGACAGGTTGACAGATTTATTTTTTAAATAAAAAGTTAAAAATCTATGTAATTATCAGTTTAACAACAGTTTAAGCCTGGAGATTAACCGTCATTATTATGGTTTATGCTGAGGTTGAAAAATGAAAATCTATTTTACGATTTCACCTTGGTCTGACACAGTGAGCTTCTGTAGTTCTCCTCCACCAGATTTATATTTGCGAAATACCTAATACAACATAGCGGCACTCTGACGAATCCGAAGAGCTTGTTTCCTAGCGCAGTTTTATCAATTCTGTGGAAATGGTTCGGGTTTGCAAGTTCATACATTTAACAAGCCAAAGCAGGCTGTAAAGTTTGTCTAAAGTTTGTGGCTACTAAAGAAAGCAAAACAAATAATTTATTCAAGCACCTTCATCAGAACAATGTTGTTGAATGGGGAGGTGTGCTGCCGGATACACATGACACTGCAGCCCTAAAACACAGGTACAAATGGGTTTTTTGAAAGTGGTCTTCAGATTTTTGGTCTCTTGTTTCTCATTTGCCTCTTGACAATACTCCATAGATTCTCAGTTCATGTCTGGTGAGTTTGCTGGCCAGTCAAGCACACCAACGACATGGTAATTTAACCAACTTTTGGTGCTTTTGGCAGTGTTGACATGTGTCAAATCCTGCTGGAAAATGAAATCAGCATCTTTAAAAATCTGGTCAGAAGAAGGAAGCATGAAGTGCTCTAAAATTTCTGCATGACTTTGGTTTTCAAAAAATCACAAACACCAGCAGATGACATCGCAACCCAAATAATCACAGCTTGTGGAAACTTAACACTGAACTTCAAGCAACTTGGGCTATGAGCATGTCCACCCTTTCTCCAGACTCTAGGACCTTTGTTCCAAATGAAATACAAAACTTTGGACCACTGGGCTACAGTTCAGTACTTGTTCTCCTTAGCCCAGGTAAGACACCTCTGACATCGTCTGTGCTTCAGAAGTGGCTAAACAATACGATGGAATACGACAACTCGAGTTAAATTCCTTGGCAGGTCTGTGTGGTGGTTTCTGTTGCCTTTACCCCAGCCTCAGTCCATTCCTCTCAAGGCATCAGTTGGTTTCTTCCACAGTTTTTCATTCCACTCAAAAATGTTAACATGCTTGGATACAGCATTCTGTGAACATCCAGTTTCTTTGGCAATCAATGTTTGTAGCTTACCCTCTAGGGTGTCAATGATTGTCATCTGGATAACTGTCTCATCAGCAGTCTTCCACATGATTGTGTGTGTAATATATATATATATATATATATATATATATATATATATATATATATAGATCTATATATATATATATATATATATATATATACACACACACACACATACAAACACACACACACACACACACACTTACACTTACTTTGACATTTTTCTGTATTAACATGGCTGATAAAATTTGGAAATCTACCTATTCCCTTTCAGTTCGATCCAAAGCAGCGTCCAGTGTTTGTGTCTCTTCTCGGATCTTCCTCCTGTGCGTCTCGATGGGGTTCGCTCCGATCGGAGGCTGTGCAGCTGGTTTCAACGGCCTGCGGATCCAAATTACGGATCAACAATTACGGTTTTGTAAATAACTTATCAACACAGGAGCTCAGGGGACTCAGGAGTCTGTTTCTTCTCAAAGGATCCCTTCTAAGGGATTTCTTCCTTCAACACACATACTTTATTACCTATGTGTATCTTAATAAAGCTTCTTTTAGACAGTGTTCTTTGCTTTGTTTTTTAAAGGTCTATAAAAATAAAATGCATCGAAATGTAATTGAATTTAACACCATGGTAAACTTATGGGTTAAACAAATTATAGGACATTAGAAACAATCATTGCTCTTTAACTAGATGCTAATATTCCTACTGTTACATGCCACTTTCTACGAACACAGTGCGCTCATGGAACCGGTAGATTTCATCTAAGTTGTACATTAAATAGGTATAATTTTAATTATCATAAATAATGCAGTACTACAAATGCACTAGCACATTAGTATATTAAAATGTTAATATTTGCTTCCTGTCTTACTTCTGTTTCGTTTTAACCGGGCTTCCTCGTCCTCTTCTTCTATTGCTTGAATGAGTTGGCAAACCAACTTCAAGGTGCATATTCCTCCACCTACTGGATTGGAGCGCGAACTACGTTATAGGCAATATGACATTGGGAGGGGAAGCAGGACAGGAGGAGGCAAAAAATTATATCCTTTTCGTCCGGCCTATTGCATTCAGATATAAAAGTTTCATTCTTAATTCTATAGTCTTTCCCTTCTAATATTTCCCTAAGAGAATAGTTTTAATACCAAAGTGTTGGACCTCTCTGTAATTGTTGCCGTGCAGTTTAGTTAAATGTGCAAAATGTGCTGAAGTTTTCCGGGATGTCCAGACTTACCACGCCTCCTCTTTCTCGTGGCTTAAATAGTGTTTTTCCCTTCCTAGCGCTGCACTACTGCCAGCATGCGGCCTTCTCAATTCGTGTTTAAAGAAATGGCTTTGGAATCAAATCCAAATCAGAGTCAGTATTTTAACATGAACGGGCTCACACTTCTCATAATCACATAACAAATTCCATAAATCTAAAAAGAAATTATCTACACCTTCACCACCACCATAATCATCATAATCAAACAATGTAAATATATTGAAATAGGTCCGTGTACTTTTTGGTATTTGAAGTTTCTTTTTATAATCAATTTTTTTTATTAATGTTTTTTATTTAAAATGTCAGACACCTTTTTAAAATTAGACTTGATTTTATTTCCTCGTTTATACTTTGAATAAAGAAAGTTCTACAGCTTAGAAGCGAAAAACAGCTGCATTTTCGTTCTCTAAAACCGGAACATCTCTTCTTCTGTTGTTTGCCGTGTCGCCATCTTGGCACTACTACGTTCACCAGACAGCAAATTGGTGTCTACTGTTACTTCAGCTGTATATTTATTGACTCTCCACACTATATACCTGAAACCATTTTTGTTTTAATGTGTGAAAATAACATATTTTTACATTTGTATCTACAGTGAAATATCTTGCGACATAATACCTACCAAAATTTTTTGGTTGTATTGTCAATAAATCCTGTGCTTGCAAGGTGTTATTGAGTCTTGAAAGGAATAAAAGTTTGTTTTATTTACTAGGAAAAATGATTGTTGTTAGTAAATCATTATAGGAGTAAGCTGCAACAGAGCATTTGGCAGAATGACAAAGAGCAGCAAAAGTATGAGGACCATAACATGCTTACGTTTTAACATTAAATGGAAAAACATATATTTTTGTTTATGTTTCTACTATTCAAACAGAAATTATAATAATTATTATTATTATTACAAAAGGGGCATGGTGTCTTAGTGGTTAGCACGTTCGCCTCACACCTCCAGGGTCTGGGTTCGATTCCCGTCTCTGCCATGTGTGTGTGTAGTTCTCGCCGTGCGTTTTCTCGGGGTTCTCCGGTTTCCACTCGTCCAAAAACATCGTCGGTAGGTTGATTGGCACCTTGGAAAATTGTTCCTAGTGTATGAATGTGTGTGTGTGTGTGTCCTCCGATGGGTTGGCATTCCATCCAGGGTGTATCCTGCCTTAATGCCCATAGACGCCTGAGATAGCCACAGGCTCCCCGTGACCCGAGGGAAGATCGGATAAAGTGGTAGAAGATGAATGAATGAATTATTATTATTACAGTTCATTCATTCATTCATCTTCTACCGCTTTATCCGATCTTCCTTGGGTCACGGGGAGCCTGTGCCTATCTCAGGCGTCTATGGGCATTAAGGCAGGACACACCCTGGATGGAATGCCAACCCATCGCAGGGCACACACACACATTCACACACACATTCATACACTAGGGACAATTTTCCAAGGTGCCAATCAACCTACCGTGCATGTTTTTGGACCGGGGGAAACCGGAGAACCCGGGGAAAAACCCCCTGAGGCACGGGGAGAACATGCAAACTCCACACACACATGGCCGAGACGGGAATCGAACCCGGATCCTGGCGGTGTGAGGCGAATGTGCTATTATTACAGTTACTGTTGTTTTTTATTATTGATTTTTTATTATCCTATCAACCTATAATGTTTATGACTATATGTCTTTTCAACTCATCAAATAAGGTATTTATTCACTTAGCATTTTAAAACAATGTTTAACTTGAACTAAACTAAAACTCTTAAACTAAAACTAAAACTAAAATTCCTTGTAAGTGCACACATACTTGGCAAAGAAGATTTTTATTCTAATCCTTATAAATATATTTCTGCTGTGTTTTGCATATAAGTAAAGTGCACTCATATTCTCTGTACTTTCCTGGCCTGATTTTACTCCAAAACTCTACAATAAAATCACTTGAAAATCTATAGACTCACAGACAGAGACACTCTAAATGAGAATCATTTCATTTGATTTGCAAACCTATGAAGAAAATTGTTTTATTACAGTTGGAATATGGAACAGTATTGAAAATGCATTGAGTGGTTGGAATGAGTTTGAACTTGATTTTCTCCCAAATTCTACAGTAAAATCACTTGCAAATTGGTAGAGTCATAGAGAGGAACACCGTAAATGAGAATCATTTGATTTGCTGGGCAAACCTATGAAGCAAAATGTTTTATGATTTTTTGAATATGGGACATGCACATGCACTTGAGTTTACACTTACTTTTCCCAAAAACTGTAAAGTAAAATGACGTGAAAATGAATTCCCTCATAGACAGGTACATTGTTCATAAGAATCCAGTTTAGGGAACAAAAATACAGCTGTTTTTCTAAGCTGTAGAACTTTCTTTATTCAAAGTTTAAACAAGGAAATAAAATCAAATCAAATTTTAAAAAGGTGTCTGACATTTTCAAATAAAAAACAAGTAACTTTCATTTGCATTTTTTGATTTTTGATTATAAAAAGAAACTTCAAATACCAAAAAGTATATGGATGATTTTAGTAATATTTAGTAGCTTGAGGTATAACATAATATGTTACAAAGTACAAATTTAGCACATAACAATCAACAAGAACTAATAATTCATGTTTGAGCTAAATATTCATAATTGAATATTTTATTTTCATAAATCATTTTGTATTTCATGGAATACAATGATTTATGAAAATAATAAAATATGAAAAGTTAAATACAATACAATTTATTAATTATTATTAATTACTATTAATTCATGTTGTTTGTAATGTGTGATATATATATATATATATACAGTATAATGAAATGCAAGATATTAATTTTCCACTTTTTTTACTCTGTACACTATAACACACACACACACACACACACACACACACACACACACACACACACACACACACATGGCCAAATGTTTGGGAAGCTTTCAGGCCTGCAGCCAATTGAGGAAATCCACCATAACCATCTGCGCCCCGGGCTGTGGATCACCTTGAACTTAAACAGCTAAATAAAGTACCAGGGTGTAGTCCAAACTGAATATGACAGCTCATTGTAAGCTGTACACTAACAATTCAGGCCAGTAACACACTACAGCAGTATGCTCCGCAACTATAGGGCAAATATATACCCTATACCTATACCATAACACTATGACAACCGAAGTAGGGCATGTTCATGGTGGCCACTGAGCCATCATCTGGACTGCTTGACATTTACATCTGACATTGATGGCTTTTGGCAGACCCCCTTTATCTAGAGCAGGGTTGTCCAATCTTTTCCACAAAGGGCCAGTGTGGGTGCAGGTTTTCATTCCAACCAAACCAAGTCAACCCTAAAATTGACCTGCTTCAATCTAATGATTTTCATTTTCAATGCCTATCAGGTGTGACCCTTAATTGA
Source organism: Kryptopterus vitreolus (assembly GCA_030449085.1). Lineage (NCBI taxonomy): Eukaryota > Metazoa > Chordata > Actinopteri > Siluriformes > Siluridae > Kryptopterus > Kryptopterus vitreolus. The sequence continues at coordinate 3,053,014 of JACRUU010000022.1, forward strand.
TTGGATTGAAAATCTGCACCCCCCACTGGCCCTTCATGGAAATGATTGGACACTCCTTTATTAGTATTTCTTAAGTCTTAAGTCTTAATCCAATCAATTAAGGGTCACACCTGAAAATGAAAATCATTAGATTGAAGCAGGTCAATTTTAGGGTGGACTTGGTTTGGTTTGAATGAAAACCTGCACCCACACTGGCCCTTTGTGGAAAAGATTGGACAACCCTGATCTAGAGCGATTGAGGGTTAAGGGCCTTGCTCAAGGGCCCACTAGTGGCAGCTTGGTGGTGGTGGGATTTGAACCTCTGATCTTCCATTCCAGAGGCCAATGCCTTAACCACTGAGTTACCACCTACCAACTACTTGTTAATAAGAGGGTCTTGTCTTCCACCTGCAGCCTTTTCGTCATAAAGCTTAAGTTGGGCTTAATTTTCAATTTGGTGGCTGCTGGCAAAAGACTTTAAAGTATATTTTAGTAGTAGAATGCTTGTTGAGGAGTCCTTCTTTATGTCCTGGAAATTTGGTATTGAATCCAGGCTTAGAAAAACGTTTTGTTTGTTTTTTGTTATAATTCTTCAAGATTACTTACTCTTTGAGCTATTTTATTTAACTGTGCCCTAATGTGCTGCACAGCCCATGTCTTTAGGCTGCTCATCTCTGAGTACATCAAAGAACACTACTTAACCATTTTTCATAATGATTATATCTGACTGCACAAAATAACTCAAACCATGTTCTGTCAGAATTATTTTAGACAGACAGACATCTGGCATTCATGACCTTCACAACATGTTGTTGTAACACCGAATAAATGTCTGTAATGTAGTAAAAATGTAAGTAAAATATGATAAGGTGATAGTGTAACTAATTACATTATTCTTCTTCCTCGGCTGCTCCCTTTTCCATACTACATACTCTGACCTCGTCCGTCTATCACCACTTCAAACAGGAAAGGGCTCAGAGCTGATCCATGATGTAATCCCACCTCCACCTTGAACCAGACTGTTATTTCTATTGCACACTTCACTTCTGCCACACTGTCCTCATACACGTCCTGCACCACCCTCACATACTTCTCTACTACACCTGATATCCTCATATAATACCACAAGTCCTCTCTTGGAACCCTGTCATACACTTTCTCTAGATCCACAAACACACAATACAACTCCTTCTGACCTTCTCTGTCTATAAACTTTTTAAACCCAATTGTGGAAAATAGGTACTGATAACATTTATCATCACAACTTCAACTTCCAGCTTCACATTCATCACTCCTCACCTCCATTACACTCTTACTCTACTCTTCCTTAATGATTATCCCTACACCATTTCTCTTCCCATCCACACCATAATAGAAAAGTTTAAACCTCCTCCAGTGTTCTTGACCTTACTCCCTTTCCACTTGGTCTCCTGAACACACAACATGTCTACCTTTCTCAGCTACATCATATCCACTAACTTTCTCCTTTTGCCAGTCATAGTACATTTACAGTACCCTAACTAACCTCTACTTCTCCTTTACCTGCTGTCTCTGTAGAAGTCTTCCCCCTCTCCTTCTCCTCCTTTGGCAAAAGAATCCCTGTTGGATAACCATACCGTTGTAACAATAGGAACAATTGTTTATACTTGTTCTAGGGGGTACAATAAAGGCAGTTGCACACTGGGTTAATGCACGTGAAGGTATGTTGTAAGGATTGCAATATTCAGTAGAGTCAAGTTCGTCCTAGTTGTCTGTTGAATAAAACATAAAATACCCACACCCAGTATGGTCAAATAACCATACTGTTCATTTTAAATTCGGGCGTCGGCCGATCGTTATGAAATTCTTTTTTGTGAGGCACATAATTGGATACATAATTGCCATATGCTATATTCTGGATGCCCTTCCTAAAATAAACGTCCCGATTTATCCGGGATAGAGATCAGTACTAAGAATGCAACCCTATCTCCGGTTGGACAAGCTGGGTTATCTCGCTCATTTTTATTTTATTTTATGTGTTTAAATCGTTGGTCCACTTTCACAGTTAAAAACTACATGATATGTACTTGTGCTTGCTTTTTTAAATCAAAAATTAGTGATTAAAAAAAAATATTGCATGTTAAAAATGTTAAACCATAAACGATTCAGAGTTCTGTAGTTATTGTAAACTTTAAGGTGTTATTGATTTCATTTAATATACCTTTATTTTCTAAACATTAGAAGAGAAGCAGAAATAAAAATCTTTGCTAGAAAAAGAAATAGTCCGAAACCTGCAACTTCATTTGGCTCTTAGGAAAACCAATATATATTAGCTTATTACTGTTAAAAAAATAATAATAAAAACAACTACAATATGCACCTACCGATTTTATATAACCAGGTGTGATTACTCAGTTTAAGGAAAGAGGTGGGGCTTATATGTCCGATATCAGAGTTCAAAACACTTGCGCTCTCAGTCATTCTTGATGCACATACGGATTAGCTCATTTGACTTTTTTTCTTCTTTTTACTGCGGAATAAAGAAGACTGTATTCTGTGTCTTTATATGCGATTTCTCATAGCAGCAAACGAAGTTGTTATAATTCGCAAAGGTTTGTGTGGTTCAGAGAGCTGTTTACTTACACTATTAATCCATAGGATTATTTGTTTGTTTTAAAATATATTTTCAGATTGTGCAAATATAATCTTATAATCTTAACTAAATACCACTGATTTAACTCCGCTAGAATAAGCATACAGAGGCATTCGGTATTCACGTCTCACACTGTAACTCACCTGAACTATTACTTCAACCTGTTGTGGGACGGAACTGTTTCTCATAAAGATAAAAATAACAACATGCATTTCGTCTTACTAAACTTAATTTGAATTAATACCGCCACAAAAACAAATCCAATCTGTATTTACACAGAATATCTCCATGTGAGTCTTTTAGAATTGGTTTTAATCGCTGTAATGCCGGTCGTTAAAAAAAAAAAGGTTTCGTCACACTTGGGGCGACATTGCGGAGTTGCGTTCCTGGTGGACGGATTTGTTACTTCCTCAGAGTGAATCTTGTCCCAGAACAGGCAGTTTCGTTCACCATATGATAGTTCTGTATTGTCAAATAAGATTACGGATATTCTCTTTTTACAGACATTGAACGTCAGGTGCCATGTCTGAGAAAAGCGGACGAGTTACAGGAATTGCACACCGACAAGACATGAAAAACCTCCCCTTCTGGATCACCCTGTGTTTCACCGTAGGTGAGTACAGCAAGCTACTGTAACACCTGAAAGAGCAAGTGTGTTTATGAGTGCGTGTGCGTGTGTTAGTTACAGAATAAACGAGAATCACTGTTAGTATAACCCAGTAATTACTTATTTGTACTGTAGTTGTGTAACAGTTTAGAACAGACAACAGACTTTATAAAACAGATGTGGTTTAAAGCGCACACACCTCAATTTTTTTTAATTAATTAAAAAAATTAACTATTAAACTAGACATCATCCTTGCAACAAATTCTGCAAGTACAAATTAAGCATTTATTCTTCAAGTTAAATATCAAAATATTAAATGTTTAATTTGCTTTTTTATACAGTACCAGGATCATCTCAGTTTCACTTCACTTCACAGTGCACATTAAATTACATTGCACAAATTAAAAATATATATATATATATTTTAAGCAAATAGTAACAGCAAAAATTTGTATAGCACTATTTCTAAAATGTTTTGAAATTTCGTTCAAGTTCTGCAGTCAATTCAAGTCAAGGATCTTTTATTGTAATTTCAGCTATATATAGCTGACTCAGTACAGTGAAATGAGACTTTTCTCCAGAACCTTGGTGCTACATAAAACAATATCACACAATGTCACATCACACCACATAGAGCTACAGAACACAGAGCTGAGGTCTAGACTAAACAGCACAAAACAAAACAGTGTAGAACAGACATGAGACAAATACACAACCACAAAATAGCAACAACCTGTAACCTACTGTATATGTATAGTAGACGGTACAAAATGCAATTAGTAAAATGTACAAGTAATAAAATAAAATGTAAACGGTAGTGACAATGATGTGCAAACAAACAAAGAAACAGAACAGCAGTGGTAAGATGTAAACAGTTACACTGTGAAACTGTAGGACCAGTAAAGATCAGTATAAACAATTAAATGCTGTGCAATGTGTAAACCAGTAAAAGAAACATCAAACTTGATTGTAATAATTTATGTCTGTATGAAGTTGAATGAGTGCGTGTGTGTGTGTGTGTGAGTTCAGTTTCAGTTCAGCTGTGTGTGTTGAGAAGCTTGATGGCTTGAGGGAAAAAGTTATTGCACAGTCTGGATGTGAGGGCCAAAATGCTTTGAAAACTCTTTCCTGATGGCAATATTGTGAAAATAGTGTGTGAGGGGTGTATGGGGTCATCCATAATGCTGTTAGCTTTGCAGTGTGCTGTAAATGTCTGTGACCGAGAGGAGAGAGAATACACTGATCTTTTCAGCTGTCCTCAATATCCGCTGTAGGGACTTGCGATCCACGACGGTGCAGTTCCCAAACCAGGCAATGATGCAGCTGCTCAGGATGCTCTCAATTGTCCCTTGTAGAACACGGTCAGGATGGGGATGGTAGATGGGCTTTCCTCAGCCTTTTCAGGAAGTAAAGACGCTGCCGGGCTTTCTTGCTGATGGAGCTGGTGTTGAGTGACCAGTTGAGGAACACCAAGGAAATTGTTTGTTACTGTAGTAAGAATAAATATTTCACCAAGCCTTACTTAATTAATTTGTAAAATATAATTCAAAGAATGTTCCCAGTATCCCAGATGGCACCAAAGCATGGTTAACCCTATATGGACCTCCAGAACTCCACAATGTGTTCCCTCAATCTACACATTTTCGTGTATTTTTAGTTGAGTTGGGCCTGTCTGTTATTGGGTCAATGCTGGGTTAGTGCTGTTAGTGCTGTTAGTGCTGGGTCACCACCCCAACAGTTTAAAAAGCACAGGGTCAAATGCCAGCTCACCCCTTTTGCTGCAGCAGCCCTGGTGTTTCCTGTTGTCCTGTGAGAGGTGCATAGGGAAATTCTAATGTCATTAACATGAGATGCCAGGTTTCAACAAAATTTCCCTTGCAACTATTATTATTTTTAGCAACTAACATAAAAAAGAAAGTTCTGAAATGATACCAAAAAAAGACAGAATTTCCCTTCTACCAGCATTACTTGTTTCAGATGTTTTTACATTATCCACATTGTCTTTCTTCCCCTCTCCCACTCTTTTCCATATACATTACTGGCTCCTGGAATTATCCAAGTAGGCATTTTTGTCATTTCAACAATATGCAGTGAGGTATAGAGTGAAATGAAACAGTCCCCAGGACTAAGGTGCTTCATCAAATAACACAAATGAACAAATGTAATACAAAACTACATGTAACTCAACAACTGAAAACAAAGTGCAAATGTGCTGCATTTAGTGCAAAAAAAGAATCAAGATATATAATATTTTAAATGTAAACACTGTCATTCAGGTTGACCTTTTCAACAAAGGGTGTGTGTTTGTTTGTTTTCCATTAATTGACTGTGCGTGTATGTATCAGTCCAGTTCCTTGTCCAGTCTGATGGCTTTTGGGAAGAAACTGTTACACAGTCTGGATGCGAGAGCCTGAATACTTCTGTACCTCTTTCCGGACCACAGGAGAGTGAAATGTGTGTGTGTGTGTGTGTGTGTGTGTGTGTGTGTGTGGCGTTTGAGAGGTAAGCCACAATGCTGGTGGCTTTATGAATGCACCACATGATGTAAATGTCCATGAACGAGGGAAAAGTGACCGTAAAAATCTTTTTTGCCATCCTCACTATCTGCTGTAGAGTTTTATGATCCTAGATGGTGCAGTTCCCAAACCAGTCAGTGATCCAGCAGCATTATTTGTCATATATACATTACAGCAGGGAGAAATTTTTTCTACTTCACCTCCTCTCTGCCAACTTGTCGTTCTTGCTGTGGTATGCAAGCTGCATTGGATCCAGTGTTAAGGGCAGCAGGGTCTTTATGAGCCACATGAGGAGCCTCTCAGGCACTTCACAATGATGGGAGTGAGTGCAATGGGACAGTGGTCGTTGAGGAATTACACAGATGGTCTCGTTGACATAGGGACAATGGCCATTGTCTTGAATCACTTTGGGACAACACTGCTGTTCGGAGAGATGTTGAAGATGTTGGTGAAAACATCGGCCAGTTGGTCTGCACATCCTCTGAACACTTTGCAAAGAATATTATCCCACAGCTTTCCATGGGTTGACTCTGCTTAGAGCTTTCCTCACGTCAGCAGTGGAGAGACGAAGTACCTGGTTGTTTGAGAGAGGCTATGGTCTTCCTTGATGTAACGCCATTTTTATGTTCATCATAATAACTATGTACTTACATCTTGGCTTTTGTTGTGAATTAATTAGCTGATAAATAAATAAGCCGATATATATGTCTTGGTTCCAATATATAATCATATAGCTTATAAACTTACAATGCATTGCAAACATCACTATCAGGTACCAACTTTTATTTTTCTTCCTCCTTTCTCCTCCCACACTTCTTTTATATGAACCTCTATATTAAAGTAATTGACCCAGGTGGGGAGAATTGCATTACAGATGCAATACTAGTTAAAAATGTATCTAGTGCTTTCTAGATATATGTATAAAAACACTTATCTGAATTGCATTAGGAACATTTCAGTGTAATCACCCAACAACATTAATCCCCAGAATTAATTGAATCACAAAATTAAAGCAAAATACATGTGTGATAGATTAAATGCAGTCTGCTCAATATCACATAGCTTATATATCATAAAGCCTATTATATAAAACAAATAAAATTTGATGGGTCCTAATATAGGTCATATTGATTATGATCTATAATTACCATGTGCATGTAGCTTTCAAATCATTGGCATGGGCAATCAGTCCTGATAATGTGAATGCAAGGTTTATGCGACAGAGTATATTGTGGTGTTATTAGTAAGCCATGATGTATATTGTGTGAGGAATTGGCATGTGGATTTCATCTTGTTTAGACTCAGTCTAGGTTAGGTGAGTAAAGGCATGTGTGTGTGTGTGTGTGTGTGTGTGTGTGTGTGTGTGTGTGTGTGTGTGTGTGTGTGTGTGTGTGTGTGTGTGTGTGTGTGTGTGTGTGTGTGAAAGAAAGCATACAGTGCCCTGACAGTTACAGGAATGAGACACAAAGGCATTGAGCATAATATAGTGATATACTTGGACAATATACACTTAAAACCAAAATATATTTCTACGGCATTGCCAATGCAATATTTTTACTAGCTTTCTTATTGGCATTGTGTAGCTTCTCATCTCGAGGGCATCACTGAAACAGTGCAGAAAGGCCCAGATATCAGTGCATAATACGCTATTCTGCACAGACTGAAAATCATTGCAGGTTTAACATCTTACATTTTTCCACCTCACATTACACCTTTTTATACACCTCACCTTCTGTTTATATAGTAGTAACCTTTCTCAACGAATCACTTTTTTAATCTGTGTGTGTGTGTATTAGTGGGGGGTATTCTGGGCAAATTTTTGTAATTGTGTAAGCAAATTTTAATATGACAACTTTACGCCATACCATTTACAATTGTTGTATGTTTAGGTTTAACTATTGGACGAAAGGTGTCACTTCCAGCAGGCCCTCTGATCCGAGTGGAGGGTGAAGCACTCTCTTTACGTTGTGAAGTATCAGATTATCAGGGACCCAAGGAGCAGGAGTTTGACTGGAAAGTAACAAATGGGTCAAAAACAGTTCAGGTTGTCTCCACTTTCGACTCTTCATTTCCAGACCAGACTTTAATTGCCAGGGTGTTGACTGATGACATCAGTCTGAAAAGAATTGATGAAAGAACAGTAGAGCTGAAGATAAAAATACCCAGGGTTACTGACAGTGGGATTTTCACTTGCAGTACCCCCAGTACTGATTCTGTTGTCAATGGAAACTATGAGGCAGATGTGATGCTGAGAGGTAAGTTAAATTTTAATTAAATGTTATATGTTGTTCTCCAACGAAGTATTCTATGATTCAGTCTTTCAGCAGTTGTCTTTTTTTATTGTTTCAAAAATTAATATATATTTTATATTGAGGCAACAAATTCACTGTAGATGAAAATGAGTGCAATTATATTATTTACACTATGCTATTCCTTGCTCAAACTTTGAGGGATTGTTATCTGTTCTGCAGCATGATTTAACAAAGTAACAGTGAAATGAAATGAAAAACAAAGCAACACAAATTAACCTAAAACCAGACCTATACACAGTACATTACATAAATATTATGTGTGTGAGAGTGTGTGGTTAGACACGAATTGTGGTGTACATAAGGATTCAGCATCTTGTGTAAATGTCTGTGATGTGGGGAAGAAAATCTCTAATAATCAGCTGATCTCATTTTCTTATCTAGGGTATTGCAATACAAGATGGTGCTGGTCCTGAACCAGGTAGTGGTGCAGTTGCTTATAATGCTTTTAAAGCTCCGTAGAATGCAGTGAGAAGGTTGGGTGGGAGCCCAGGTTTCCTGAGCCTTTTTTGGATGTAGAGATACTGCTGGGATTTTGTGTTAATGAAGCTGTAGAAAAGGGCACACTGTAGCACACAAGGATTGTTTTAGCAGGCAACGGTTGCTTGGTGTGCTTCTGAGGTCAACAACACTCTTTTGTCTTGTCCACATTCAGAGACCGGTTATTGGATCTATACTTATCATTTAATATATGTACTTACTTACTTTCTGTTTGCTGACTCTGTTCTTGCTTATGGGACTCACCATGGTTGTGTTATTGGTGAACTTAATCATTTGATATGAGTTGTGCATTAATGCACATGTGTGAATTAGCAGTGTGAACAGCAGGGGTCTAGATAAATAACAAATTCCATCAACAATGAACAGTAGGTAGAATCTTGCACCCCATTCCATGCTGATGTAAAAAAAAAAACAAGCCACTGTAACAAACCTTAACAAAGGCCCTTATTTCCTCAGTTATAAGTCGCTCTGGATAAGGGCGTCTGCCAAATGCTGTAAGTGTAAATTCTCTGTTCAGTCCTCACTCTCCTCCACTTCTTCACCTCAAAAGCCATCCCACAGATCACCAACCGATGACAGAACAAGTTAGACATTAGTGGTGGGTACCAAACTAGTAGCTAAAGGATGTCAAAATAAATGTACTGCAGTTGTTTTCAGGTTACTGCAGACAATGATAGATTTACATACTAATGAATATATTTTTATTAACTAAACACAGTCCCTTTGAATTAACTAAAGTGTGCATTAACTAAAGTGCATATCTACTTGTAGGGAAAAACCGAGAGAATACAGGAATAGGCTTATATGAACTCAATTATCACCTACCATATACTGTAACACACTGGATGGCAAATCAATTACAATTCAATAAATAGTATGTATGCTTTCAGGTGCCTCATTTAAAGGGAATGTTTACCTCTGTCAGTATCTGTGCTATCTTTAAGAAATTCATTACTCAATACAGAAAAAAACAAGTTGTTCAACTCAGAGTAAAGAGTCATTTTGTAATATGCCCTCTAAATCTCTGCAGCAAACTGCATGTGTGTGCATGACAGAGAGAGAGTGAGTGTGTGTTTGTGTATATATTTTTGTTCATTTATGTAAACCTGTCATTACTGGCCCACACCTGTGCTATTTCTTGAAAATATGTCCTCTTTCCTGTTTGTTGCAGTAATTCATAATACACTGCTTGTGATTACCCAAGATCCAGCCAAGTTAGTCCATGAAGGAAGACTAATAAATCTTCACTGCAACACCACTCGAGACTACATTGAAGGAATTTCCCTATCAGTTACATGGTCTGTTAAAAAGGATCAGTCAATAGAGCAAGATCTTCTTACTTTTGGACCTGATACAGGTGTTACTGTCGGAGAAAATTTTATCCAACGCTATGCAGATGGAGAAATGCAGTTGTTCTTTGAAAATGTTGGTTCCTACACCCTGGTGATTTCTGGAGCAGTGCCTGAAGACCAGGGGATGTATTTGTGTACTGCCAAACAGTGGACCAGAGAGCAGGGCACCTGGAACAGCATACAGAAAAAGACAGAGGTCATAGGTGAAGTGGCTGTTATCCCAACAGGTGAGGTTAAAAATGCTTTAGACTGGCTTTGAATATTTGTATATATCACTACAGAGCTTTTTATAAAGATATTTAATTTATTTTTTAAATTGTGTAAGTTGTAAATAAGTACATATTAAAATTCGTGCAATCAATCTCTGTACTAAAATCATATGTTACTGCATCCCAACCCGCAACTTCATATTTGATTTAAAGTAGTTTCTTGACAACGATGATCATAATGAAGAAATTTATATTTAAACTACTTTCGGCTGCCCCCTTTAGGGGTCTCCACAGCGTATCAACCTTCCCCTCACCACCTTGTTTCAGGCCAACTACCTGTATGTCTTCCCTCACCACATCCATAAACCTTTCCTTGGCCTTCCTCTATCCTCCTGCCTGGTAACTCCATCCTCAGCATTCTTCTCCCTATGTAACCCCCATGTCCCTCCTCTGCACATGTCCAAACTATCTCAATCTATTACCCCCACCTCGCTTCCAAAATATCCTGCATGCTATGGTACCTTCTCTCCTTGAAGATAGCAGGCTGAGGTTTGATGGGTGTGAGCTTTCAGTGGTGATGCTGATGGCTCTGCTAGTGAAGCGTTGATCTTGCTGGCTGTATTCACTATGCAAGTCTTTCTAAAAGATGCTGTGTAGCCTCCATACCACACAGTGATGCAGTTAGTGAGGATGCTCTTAATGCTGCCCTAGTATAAGAAGCACATGATGGGAGGTGGGACTTGGTCTTTCTTCAGTTGGTGTCCTTCCTACTACACACTTCACTTCTCTCACACTGTACTCATGCATATCCTGCACCACCTTCACATACTTATGCTACACGTTCATCATACAATATCACCTCTTCCCTCAGCCTAGCTTCCATTGCCCTTTTCCATAACTTAATGTTGTAATTGAGCAACTTGATTCTCCTGTAGTTACTACAGGTCTGCACATCTCCCTTATCCTTAAAAATCAGTACCAGCACACTCCTTCTCCATTCCTCAAGCATCCTCTCACCTTCCATAATCTTGTTAAACAATCTGATTAAAAACTCCACTGCCAACTCTCCTAAAACATTACTTTGTTTCTGGAATGTTATCTGGTCCAACTGACTTTCAACTCTTCATCCTCTTACCTGCTCTCACTTCCTCCTTACTAACCCTATCCACTTTCTGCTCCACCATCTCCACATCATCCACCCTATCTCATTTTCCTTATTCATCAAATGCTCAAAATACTCCCTCCACCTTCTCAACACACTCTCCTCAGTAGTCAACACATTTCTATCTGTATCAGTTATTGCTCTAACTTGCAGCACATCTGGGAACAGCAGGATCCCTCCGCCTGGCCAACCACTACAAATCCTTTTCTCCTTTTTTAGCATCTAACTTCACATATAGCTCCTCATATGCCTTTTCCTTAGCTTTAGCCACATCCCTCTTCACCTGCTGCAACTTCTTATACTCTTGCCTACTTTTCTCATCCCTGCTGTTCCCAATTCTGTTTCACCAACCTCTTTCTCCTTACGCTTTCCTGTACTTCCTCATTACACCATTACATTTACATTTATACCACCAAGTCACTTTATCTTCCTTTCTCTTACTAGATGACACACCAAGTACCTTCCTAGCCATCTCCCTTATCCCTTCTGCAGTAGTTGCACAATCATCCAGCACTATTTCACCACCACTGAGCCTCACACTACAGTCTTCCTCCTTCCACCATTTTATTCTCTGTTTAGTCCTCACTCTCCTCCACTTCTTCACCTCAAAAGCCATCCCACAGATCACCATCCGATGACAGAACAAGTCAGACATTAGTGGTGGGTATCAAATTAGTAGCTAAAGGACATCAAAATAAATTTACTGCAGTTGTCTTTAGGTTACTGCAGACAATGATAGATTTACATAGTAATGAATATATTTTTATTAACTAAGCACAGTCTTCCCTTTGCATGCACATATCTACTTGTGTTGGACTCTGGACCAGAAGATCACGGGTTCAAACCCCACCACCACCAAGCTGCCACAAGTGGGCCCTTGAGCAAGGCCCTTAACCCTCAATTGCTCAGTTGTAAGTTGCTCTGGATAAGGGCGTCTGCCAAATGCTGTATATGTAAATGTACTTGTAGGGAAAACCTAAGAGAATACAGGAATAGGCTTATATGAACTCAATTATCACCTACCATATACTGTAACTCACTGGATGGCAAATCAATTATCTACATTTCCTTATTTCTAATCTTTCTTCTAATGAACTATATTCAGCAGTTTATAAATCTTTATAACATTCATGTAATACAGAATGCAGTAATGTATGTGATGCTGTACAATATATCAACGTTTGAGTAGTTGGCTCAAAGTCTTAAAATGTGTAAGTACAGTTTATACATGTGTAGTCTCAGTATAATTTTCTGAAGTCTTGCTTTGGCACTATTTGGGGTTTGTTGGTGACAAAGGCTATGAAAAATACCGGCATTCCATAGCAGTCATAGAAGTTCTGACAGTCAAAGGCCATTGTGAACAGCTCTATCTTTATTTGCGAATATCTCATTTCCATTTGGGTGAGAGAATATGAGACATAGCTGATAGGATTACTATTCTGTAAGCATTCTGCCCCCAATACATACTGAGAAACATTGTTAATCAACCTTGTTTGGCAATGGTATCTCTGTTATTGCCTGTAACTTGGCTCAGCTAGATATGGTTTGAATCTATGTTCTCTTAAGACATGGTCCACATAAATGACCTCTTTGGTAGACACCATTATACAGAGTGACTTTGGTTATTGGCAACTTGGTGGTGCTGGGATTTGAACCTTACATCTTTCAGTCTAGAGCCCAATGCGTTAACCACTGAACCTCCCATATGTAGTTGAGCAATTAAACATTGCTTGAATTAACTTTGTCAGACCTGTAGCTTAATTTGTTGTATGTTTGGTTCACTGTCTTGCTACTTCAGGAAAGTTCTCCCAATAAGACCAGATACTTTCCTAAATGGTTATCACAAGCAATTACACTACCTCCACCTTAGAGCTTGTGTGATTTGTATCATGGGCAAAAAATGATTTTCTTTATCTATTCCAGCATTACACTACATATATGCACAGTCTAAGGTCTGTAGAGACACCAAAGTTGGACTAGACCAACTCAGTGGAGGTTATTATAAGGCACTTAATCTGGAATGGGATGTTCATTATGCGCACATGGCTTTGCTTGTCATGACAAACATTTGACCAAGTATTGTATGCTTAGTATTCATTGTATGCCAGCAAAAGGCATATTTATGTTTATTTTTATTTTTCAGTGTAAATGAATATCATAGTACAGAAACAAATTTTATATACTGTAGTCTCAGGTAGATTGTTCAGATTATCTTTATATACTTTACAGCATATTGAAAGTTTGTTTTTTTGGTTTTGTAAAAATAGTTTTACAGGTTTCTAAAGACTACATACACATACACATACACATACACATATTGCTAGACTCATAGTTCAATGTGTGGTCTACTGTCTGGCTGTGTGTTAAGGCTACATAGCAACCCAATAAGTGTATCCTTGGTAACGAAAACTAAACAGTTGGGTTACTGAGAAAATTCCCAGACATACAAAGTGGGTGTCAGGGGTAATTTAAGCCTGAAAATAATATTATAATTTTGTATTTTGTGAAATTTTATATTTCACAATAATCAGGTCTTGATTATATCAGAAATTTGACCTGAAAAAAGTGAAAAAAGTTTCCAAATGATTGAAAAGTATAACAACACTCTGGTAAACATGATTTTGTTTTTAATTGAATTTTAGAAAATATACCTACTATTATGGAAATGAGTTTTGTATGTATTCTAGTTGCATTTTTCTATAACACTTTTAGCAACGGCCATTGTTAGATATATATATAAATAGAAATTTGCAATCAGTAAATTAAACTTTCATAACACACTTCCACATACCTAAGAAAAAAATCATTTTTGGTATCCAATTGTATAAAACATCCATTAGACTGCACAAGTTAAATATTTGTGGATCTTATGTTCATAATTTTTAATTATTTGCAGTTTATTTGTGGACCTTGTTTTAGTTTTGTGGAAGTTATTTCTACATGAAAGATTAGAAAATTAGAATTTATATTGTTTGTTTATTGTCTGATCATCATAAATAAGTATTTTTCTTTTTTTGTCATACAGTACATTATTGCAATGTTAACATCATTTATTCTGTATTATTTAATTACAGCTAAATCACTCACTGTACGGGTCCTGCATAGTACCATCCTTCACACAGGAGACAATCTGAACCTCACCTGCTTGGTTTGGGCAGATGATCTTGCTGTTTTAGATATTGAGGTGACATGGCTCCTGAATGAGACACAGATTCTTACCAACCTTAGTCGAGATGGAGTGGTGGGAAAAGCGCCAAACGTATTCAGCTTTAACCAGGTTGGAGAGGGTGATTACAGACTGGAGATCCACAATGTTGATGTTTCTGATAAGGGACTTTACTCATGTAGTGTTAGAGCATGGATACAACAGCGACGGGGAAAATGGTACCAGGCTGCAGAGAAGACTTCAACCCCTGTACAAGTTGTGATCTCTCCAGAAGGTGAGCTAAGTCTATGTATTAAGAATAACCAATCAAAACATCACAAGCATACTTGATAATAAGCCTGAGATGCTATTTAACAAAAAAAAAGACATATGGATCTGTCCTTTAATTTGACCATCATTATAAATGATTATCATATGCATTTAAAGTTTGTTAGCTCTGAAATGGGAGCATTTAGACAATTATTTCTTTTCTTTTCAAATTTGATTCAATAGATTTATATTGCAGTATTCTATTATAAACCCATTGATCAGAGAAAAAAAATTCATATGCTTTCGAATTGAAAAAATGCTTTAAATGCTTGGCATATGTTGGTCTGGTCAATACCAATCTGTAATCGCTTGAATGCCAGAACATTTTTAGCATTTTATCTATTTAGACTCAATATAACACAATCAGCTTTTGGTTACTTCTTTGGATTTGTTCATTTCACAAGTGAAAAGCCTGTTGTGCAGTGTTTAAGTTCTTTAATGGGGTTGATGTCAGGAATATTCCACCTTTTGCAAATCATTTTCAGGACTCAGTGTTTAATGTTTATGCTACTTTGAACATGTATGAGGTAAGGCCCCTGTGTTTAAGAAGAGAAAAAACTGGAATCCTTTTTTGTACTTCCAACTTGTGACAATAAAAGGAAGTGTTATTGAGTCACTTATCCAATTTAGTTTGATGCACATAACTGCAGACAGAACTGACAGAAAGACCCACAAATTAGCCTCAAGTGAATATGGCTGTATTTTGTGATGTTGGTTTTCAAAAATGTAATTGTCTGACCAACTTAATGATCCTTATATTTATAATTGTCGTAAATTTCCTGCCTTGCGATGTGTGTCTGCGCAGTAGTCACATCACGGCAAAATAAAAAAAAAATTTGTGTTTTATTTAAAAGAAATCAACTTTCTATATTTTGAAACTTTCTATTCACCGTTCTATATTTGTCTACTATAAAGTAATAACTAAGCCCAGTAGATAATAATCAAATGTACAATTATACAATTAAGCAACGGGTATAATGCCTAGAGATATGGTGCTATTAGAATACTCTCCTTCTGAATGTTACCGAGACAAAATACTTGTTTGTGGACCTAAGCAAAAAGACACAAAAAGTACAAAAAGATCCAACTGAAGAAAGTGTACAGTTTTAATACCATGGTGTTCCCTGGTGATTAAAGACTGTCATATCACCCTGGTGATTCAACTTTCATAACACACTTCCACAGACCTGAGAAAGAATGCAATCCAAGATTATATGAGGTTTAGTACTGACCTTGTTTTATTTTTTATTTCTGGAAGTTATTTTTACATGGAAGATTAGAAAATGACTGGAAAACGATTATAATTGTCATCTGATTTATTTTAGATGTTAAAAAGAATTTAAATTATGCTTTAGAAAACATATTAAAGACAAATGTAGTTGTAGCATTGAGAGCATGGACCCATAAGGTGTTAGAGGATTTCAGCCATACAAACAAGGGAGCATTTTTCCTGTTGCTGTCAGGAGAAGCTACATATTGAAGGCCAAGTCAGAGAGAATGAGTTCATATTGCGACAGCTGGTCATTTACTGTGTTTAAAATTCAAACTTGTTTTAATTGCCTTCACATTACATGACATTACATGAAAGCCTGCATAAAATAGACAAAATTTTACATTCAAATATGGCATAGTTTACTCTGCTGATCACTTTTTGGGTGGAGAATATGTAGGAAGTAAGTAATATGAATAAGGTAAAAAACATGAGTACTTGTGTAAACTCTACATCGGTAAATTCTAAGAATAAGGTTGTTTACATAATAGTTGTATTTGATTCAGGTTGTTTATATGGACTCAGAACTGAAACATGTTAATAGAATTGCTTGGGTATGGTCATAAGTAGGGAGCATGTTTGAGTCCAAATAATTTGCTGTTCATTCATTCATCTTCTACCGCTATATCCGATCTTCCCTCGGGTCACCGGGAGCCTCAGGCGTCTATGGGCATTGAGGCAGGATACACCCTGGATGGAATGCAAACCCATCGCAGGGCACACACACACACACACACACACATACACATTAGGGACAATTTTCCAAGGTGCCAATCAACCTACTGTGCATGTTTTTGGACCGAGGGAAACCTGGAGAAAAAAACCCACACATGGGCGAGACGATAATCAAACCCGGATCCTGGAGGTGTGAGGCAAATGTGCTAACCACTAAGCCACTGTGCCCCCTATTTGCTGTTCAATTTTCTTTCATTTTGAATCCATCTATCCTGTTAGTGGTTACAACAGCAGATCACATTACTTAAGTGATCTGCATATGAAGTTTTTATGCTGGATGCCCTTCCTAACGCACCCCTCCCCATTTATCTGGGACAAGACCAACACTAGGATACACTGGCTTGTGTAACCCTAACGGCTAGGGACTTACATCTGAGCAATATGGGGTTAAGGGCCCATAAGTAGATTCTTGGTGGTGTCGGGATTTTGGGCCTGTTAAGAGGTGGGAAATGAAAATGACCTTTTATAGAGCACTCCTTTTTCTAAAGATATGTTGTATTATGGAACAGGAGCTTATATCTTAGGTATATGTATTTAGTCATGAACCAAAATATGTAGGTCAAAGGTATCTGTTCGGCATGCCTAAGCATACCAGAGTCTTACAATTGCATTTGTATAAGATGGTAATGGAACATGGTAATCATCATGGTAATCATCATGCTCATCAGTGCTTAATATGTGTCCTTAGGCCAAATCATTAATTTTATATTGAAATATGTCTGCTGTCCCCAAAAAACCTATAAGAGAAAGACAAATAGAAAGAGAAAGAATCGACAGTGTTTAAATTGTAGACCCGGTGGTTTGATTATGAATGTTAGGTTTGTGGAGTGTAATTCAGTTTGACTGACATCCTGCTTGTTTCATTCCCAGAGTATTACATTCTTTTTCCCAGCAACCAGCTACAGTCAAGTGAAGAAGATTTATCTTGTCTATTCTATTTGGCTGGCTAACAAAGTTTTATGTGCTCAATGGGTCACTCGTTTTTATTTCATTCTTCTGTTTTTGTTCCTCACCAAAAGCTGGTGGATGCAGTGTGTTTTCAGGTTGTCTCTGAAATTATTTATTTATTTGAGACATACAAATTTGCAACATGTACTAATGCTGGTGATGAAATCATCCATATATAAGCCATTCCACTGTTTTTAATCATTTGCTATTCAAACATACTTTTCTTTCGACATTTAGGAATTCTGCATTTCCATAAAAATAACTGAAATGAAAGACAACTTAATTCATACTAGTCAGAGAATGGGGTCAGCCATAACAAAGACGCCTAGAGCAAAGAGGATTATAATCCTTAGTCAAGGGAGAAAAGAGTGGCAGCTTGCTGAAACAGGGGCTTGTACCCCTAACATTCCAGTGAATAATGCAGAGCCACTTCCCATTTAAGTGACTATACAGTAGTAGGGATCATGAAAGATAGAAAATATATTTATTCATACATATTTTTCCCAAGAGCAATTTTACGATCTCTTCACAGGTGTTAAATGGGATTTAGATCTGGGATTTAGGGATTTAGACTCATTGCTGGCCACTTCAGAACTCTCCAGCGCTTTGTTGCCATCCATTTCTGGGTGCTTTTTGAAGTATATCATTGTCCTGCTGGAAGACCTAAGATCTCAGATGCAAACCCAGCTTTCTGACACTGGGCCCTAAATTCGCGCCCCAATCACGCCACAAAATCCTTTGGTAATCCTCAGATTTCATGATGCCTTGCACACAGTCAAGGCACCTAGTGCCAGAGGCAGCAAAACAATCCCACAACAACTTTGAACAATCATATTTGACTGTAGGTACTCTGTTCTTTTCTTTGTAGGCCTCATTCTGTTTAGAATGATGTGCTTACCAAAAAGCTCTATCTTGGTCTCATCTGTCCACAAGACATTTTCCCAGAAGGATTTTGGCTTACTCAGTTACATTTTGGCAAACTGTAGTCTTGCTTTTTTATGTCTCTGTATCAGCAGTGAGGTCCTGCTGGGTCACTGCCAGAGCGTTTCACTTTATTTAAATGTTGATGGATAGTTCGCGCTGACACCGATGCACCCTGTGCCTGCAGGACAGCGTGAAGGACACAAACAAAACAAATCACTCCAATGAGGATGGGTTCTCAGTTGAGACTGGTTTTTCTCAAGGTTTCTTCCTGTTCTCAGGGAGTTTTTCCTTGCCACCGTCGTTTCAGCTTGCTCAACAAAAATTAGGGCCAAACTGATTTTCATTTTTCACACATTATAATTAAGTATTATGTAAAGCTGCTTTCAGACAATGACAAATTGTAAAAGGTGCTCTACAAATAAATTTGTAACCCTGGAAATTGTTTGGGGCTGCTTATCTACCATCCAGACTGTCCTGCATTGCAACCTTTCATAAACTCTTCTGTCCAGGACCAGGGAGATTAGCTACAGGCTTAGAACAAAGGCTTAGATCACTGGAGATGGATTTGTAACCTTGAGATTGTTGATATTTTTCCACAATTTTTTTCCAAAAACCCTCAGACATTTCTCCTCTTTCTGTTGTCCATGCTTAGTGTGGCACATACAGACACACAATGCAAAGACTAAGTCAACTTCTCTCCTATTTATTTGCTTTCAAGTGTGATTTTTACATTTCCCCACACCTGTTACTCATCCCAGGCAAGTTTAAAGGAACGTCACATGCTTTACACAAACATATTTATCCACAACTTTGAAAGAGTGCCAACGATTTTGTCCAGCCCATTTTTTTTAGTTTTCTATGACATTATGTCAAATTAGCTTTTTTCCTCCCTTTTTTTATTTGGTTCCAATACAGACAGGGAATGTGTAAGAGAATAAACATGTCTATAGCAAAATGTGTTAATGGCATACTTTTCTGTGAGAAATACTTTCTGGGAAAATACTGACAAATACTATTTTCTGGAAAAAAAATCAGGGGTGCCAACTATTTTGGCCATGATTATATACAGAGGAACTCATTACCATCTCAATTGGCCATAAGGTACTCAGGACCTAAACAAGTCCAAATCATGACCCCTCCACTTCTGTGTTAACAGCTAACAGTTGCTTACTTTACATTAACTTCCCAAAATGAAGAATAATTTCCAATAAATTCTCAGTATTGTAACGGCTGGGTGGGGTGCTCGAATGAGAATCCGGAGTATCTGTAGATTGGCATGACCAGAGGTCAATGCAGCTTTATTTACAGTCATGTAGAAACCAAAGGTAATACACATAGAAAAGGTCATCCACAAAAGCAAAGGTATCCAAAAAAATAGTCATTGTAAGAGTCTTGGAAAAAAACACAAAAACAGAAAACTAGGAATCAGGCCACTTGGAACTCTAGGAGATAGGAACTAGGGAAAACTAGGAATCTGGAATACTAGGAACACCAGGAGATGAAAACTAAGAAAACAGAGCAAGCACAAAGATATACAAATTGTTACAATCATTAACCTGCAAGCTGTGTGTGTGTTTGTCCAGAACAGTAACAAGGATTAAGTTTAAACCAAACATGATACTTAGCATTAGCATCACTTTCAGAGAAAAAACATATCTCCAAACCTGTATTTGCACATTTACACAATTTAAACAGTTTGTCATTCTTTCTTTCTCTCTTTTTTCATTTTGGTTTAAACATAAAAGCTTACACATTTGAGGATTCTATGTATGTATTTTAATACATAGAACATGTGTTTTTATACATGTTTTCAATAATTCCTTCATGTAATTCCATTCCATTTCATGCAATATCTTGTTTTGTATTTTAAACTGATACTTTTTACCAACCTTCATGTTATACCATGTCATGCAGTACCTTAGTAAATGTATTCTGTTCAAAAGTCTTGATGGCAATCACCTCTGTCAAGCACTCTGTCAAGCACTTATATTTTTAAAATATAAAATATTGCTTTATATACTCAAATATTTAGGAATACTTGTTATATTGCACTTATATATCTATCTTTCTTATTTCTTTCAGACCCAGCAATTACAGTGACTATCAATTCCCCATTAATAGCAAAGTACTTAGGAGATCCCACAGAACTTGTGTGTCAAGTGTTCAACATTTCACTGATTTGGGGAAAACAACTGAGTGTGTCTTGGTTCTATTCATCTGCCCCATCCAATGCTAGTGTAGTTGCCACTGATGTCATTGCCTCACTGAATGAAAATGGAGTCATCATTCCCAGTGATAAATACAAAGACCGCATTGCTTCAGGCCTCATTCTGGTGACCCGAACTGAACCAGCTACTTTTAGGCTTCGCCTACTCCACACAACAAATGCAGATGCAGGTGAATATGCTTGTAGCGTCACAACATGGACAATCAATCGAAGTGGCCTTCGGAAATATACATCTGAACATCGAGCTAATTCACTAAAAGTCAGCTTGGACACCAAGGGTGAGGGAATTTTTATTAAACTCTTTCAAAGCCTAATTTCAATCATCATGCTATTTAAGCCACTGCATAAGCCATTGTCAAACCATCTGAGATTCTCTTTAAGGTAATAGCTCTTTGAGGATATAAATGAAAATTATGTTCATACCGCTATCTGCACTATTCATTCATCCATCTTCCACTGCTTTATCCGATCTTTCCTCGGGTTGCAGGGAGACTGTGTCTTCTCAGGTGTCTTGGAGCATCAAGGCAGGATAACACCCTGTATGGGGTGCCAACCCATCACAGGGTGCACACACATTCATAGACTAGGTGTAGGGAAGTCTTTCTATTTAACTGTAATTCCACATTAACCATTAGGGAGAGATCGGCAGTATTAGTCAGGTTGAATCATCTCTCTATGACATCATAGTGCTTTCAACGCCTAAGAGTCCCAGGAAGCCTCACCTTTTCTTCGCTTGGACTCTGCCGAACGAAACACAGCAAATGCACACAATCAACTCAACTGGAGCAAGCAGACTAAGTTAAATTCTTCAAAGGATTTAAGTCTTCATCAGGAGCACCCTTCAACATCAACCACTGGCACATTCATACTACTAATCCACAATCAGAATCAGAAGAAGAATCAGAAAGAGCTTTATTGCCAAGTATGCTTACTCACACAAGGAATTTGTCTTAGTGACAGAGCTTTCAGTTTACATACAGATAACATACAATTCACATACAAAGGCACAGGTAACAAAGAGTAAAATAATAATATTAAAAATTATTAAAAATTACAGAATTATAAGAGAGCAGCAGATGATACAATGTGCAATGTAAAAGTTATAAGGTACAATATACAGATTGTGGATATCTGTATAAGATATAGAAAAGTGAATACTATATGAATAAATAATAAATAAGTATGGGTAGAATAAGAGTAAGTAAATTAAGTATTGCACATATATTATTGCACAGTGAGGAGAACGTTTAACTGTTCGTGAGGCTGATGGCCTGAGGAAAGAAGCTGTTCTGGTGTCTGGCTGTTCTGGTCTTTAATGATCTAAAGCGTCGGCCAGAGAGTAGCAGTTCAAAAAAAATGTGCTGGGTGTGAGGGGTCCAGAGTGATTTTATGAGCCCTTTTGCTCACTCTGGAGGAGTATAGTTCTTGAAGAGTGGGCAGGGTAGAACCGATAATTCTTTCAGCAGTCCGGACTATCCGTTGTAGTCTCCGAAGGTCAGTTTTTGTGGCTGAGCTGAACCATACAGTTATGGAAGTGCAGAGAACAGACTGAATGATGGATAAGTAAAACTGAACAAGCAGCTCCTGTGACAGGTTGAACTTCCTCAGCTGACGAAGGAAG
Source organism: Kryptopterus vitreolus (assembly GCA_030449085.1). Classification (NCBI taxonomy): domain Eukaryota; kingdom Metazoa; phylum Chordata; class Actinopteri; order Siluriformes; family Siluridae; genus Kryptopterus; species Kryptopterus vitreolus. The sequence continues at coordinate 3,075,481 of JACRUU010000022.1, forward strand.
TACAGCCTCTGCTGGGCCTTTTTCACAACAGAGTCGATGTGATTGTCCCACTTCAGGTCTTGAGAGATGGTGGTACCCAGGAACCTGAATGACTCCACTGTAGTCACAGTGCTGTTCATGATGGTGAGAGGGGGAAGTGTAGGTGGGTTTCTCCTGAAGTCCACGATCATCTCCACTGTTTTGAGCGTGTTGAGCTCAAGGTTGTTAAGACTGCACCAGACAGCCAGCTGCTCAACCTCCTGTCTGTACGCATCCCATCCCGGATGAGGCCGATCACAGTAGTGTCGTCTGCGAACTTTAGGAGTTTAACCGAAGGGTCATTAGAGGTGCAGTCATTGGTGTACAGAGAGAAGAGCAGTGGGGAGAGAACACATCCCTGAGGGGCACCGGTGCTGATGGTACGGCTGCTGGATCTCATATTGCCAATTCTGCCTAGCTGTTGTCTGTCAGTGAGAAAGCTGGTGATCCATTGACAGACAGAGCTAGGAACAGAGAGCTGGGTGAGTTTGTTCTGGAGCAGTCGTGGGATGATGGTGTTGAACGCTGAACTTAAGTCCACAAACAGAATCCTCACATAATTCCCTGGTCTGTCCAGATGTTGTATAGAATAATGCAGTCCCATATTGACTGCATCATCCACAGACCGGTTTGCAAACTAGGCAAACTGCAGAGGGTCCAGCAGGGGTTCAGTGATGTCCTTCAGATACGCCAACACCAGTCTTTCAAATGACTTCATGACCACAGATGTTAATGCCACGTGTCTGTAGTCGTTTAGTTCTGCGATTTTGGGCTTTTTTGGGATGGGGATGATAGTGGAGTTCTTAAAGCATGATGGTACTTTGCAGAGCTCCAGTGACCTGTTGAAGATCATAGAGAAGATAGGTGGCAGCTGGTCAGCACAGGTTTTCAGACAGGCTGGTGACACACCGTCTGGGCCTGGTGCTTTCCTCCTCTTTTGTTTTTTAAAGACCTGGCACACATTGTCTTCACTGATCTGAAGTGCAGGGGGGGAGGAGAGGGGGATTCCTGGAGGTGTTGATGGCTGGGTATAGAGGTGGTCAGTGCGGGTGTGGGGTGAATGTCCGGAGGTGTCAAATCTGCAGTAGAACTCATTCAGTTCGTCTGCAAGCTGTTGATTTGCCTCAGTGCTGGGGGATGGTGTTTTGTAATTCGTGATATCTTTCAGGCCTTTCCACACTGTTGCAGGATCGTTGGCAGAAAACTGGTTCTCCAACTTTTTAGCGTAGCTCTTCTTAGCCACTCTAATCTCCTTCGTCAGTGTGTTTTTGGCCTGATTGTACACGATCCTGTCCCCGCTCTTAAAGGCATCCTCTTTGGCTTGTCATAGCTGTCTAAGTTTTGGTGTGAACCAGGGCTTATCATTGTTATATCTTAAATAAGGGATGCACATATCCTCACAGAAACTGATGTATGATGTTACAGTCTCTGTGAGCTCGTCCAGATCCGTAGTGGCAGCATCAAAAACACTCCAATCAGTGCAGTCGAAACAGGCTTCAATCCTCCACTCACCCAAGGTGTGAAAGGCATCATCCATCCATCCATCCATCCATCTTCTTCCACTTATCCAGGACCGGGTCACGGGAGCAGTAGTCTAAGCAGAGATGCTCAGACTTCCCTCTCTCCAGCCACTTTTTCTAGCTCCCCCAGGGGGACACCGAGGCGTTCCCAGGACAGTCAAGAGATATAGTCCCTCCAACATGTGTTCTGGGTCTTCCTCGAGGCCTTTTCCCTGGTGGGACATGCCCGAAACACCTCCCCTGGAAGGCGCCCAGGAGGCATCCGAAATAGATGCCCAAGCCACGCCAGCTGTGATGTGGAGGAGCAGCGGATTTACTCTGAGCTCCTCCCGAGTGACTGAACTTTTTACCCTATCTCTAAGGGAGCGCCCAGCCACCCTGCGAAGGAAGCTCAATTTCGGCCGCCTCTGTATCCGGGATCTTGCCCTTTCGGTCATGACCCAAAGCTCATGGCCATAGGTGAGAGTAGGAACGTAGATCGACCAGTAAATTGAGAGCTTTGCCTTTTGGCTCAGCTCCCTCTTCACTATGACGGACCGGTACATCGACCGCATTACTGCAGAGGCTGCACCGATCCGCCTGTCGATCTCCCGTTCCATCCTCCCCTCACTCGTGAACAAGACCCCAAGATACTTGAACTCCTCCACTTGGGGAAGGAGCTCTCCACCAACCTGAAGTGGGAAAACCACCTTTTTGCGGCTAAAGTCAATGGCCTCGGACTTGGAGGTGCTGATCTTCATCCCAGCTGCTTCACACTCAGCTGCAAACCTTCCCAGTCCATGTTGAAGGTCTTGGCCTGATGGAGCCAACAGGACAACATCATCGGCAAAAAGCAGAGACGAAGATCCTGTGGTCCCCAAACCAGACTCCCTCCAGCCCCTGGCTGCTCCAAGAAATTCTGTCCATAAAAATAATGAACAGAACCGGTGACAAAGGGCAGCCTTGCCGGAGTCCAACATGCACTGGAAACAGGTCTGACTTACTGCCGGCAATGCGAACCAAACTCCTGCTCCGTGCATACAGAGACCGAGCAGCCCTCAACAGAGGGCCTCGGACCCCATACTCCCGGAGCAACCCCCACAGAGTGCAGCGAGGGACACGGTCGAATGCTTTCTCCAAATCCACAAATCACATGTGGACCGGTTGGGCAAACCCATGATCCCTCCATCACCCTGTAGAGGGTATAGAGATGGTCTAGTGTTCCACGGTCAGGTCAAAAAACGCATTGTTCTTCCTTAATCCGGGGTTCGACTAAAGTCCGAATTCTCCTCTCCAGTACCCTGGCATAGACTTTCCTAGGAAGGCTGAGGAATGTGATCCCCCTATAGTTGGAGCACACCCTCCGGTCCCCTTTCCTAAAAAGAGGAACCACCACCCCGGTCTGCCAATCCAGAGGCACCGTCCCCAGCTGCGACGCGATGTTGCAGAGGCGTGTCAGCCAAGACAGCCCCACAACATCCAGAGACTTCAGGTAACTCAGGGCGGATCTCATCCACCCCCGCTGCTCTGCCACCGAGAAGCTTCTCAACTACCTCGGTGACTTCAGCTTCGGTGATAGATGACGCCACCTCTGAGCCCATGGCGTTTGCTTCCTTGAGGAGATCCTCGAAGTATTCCTTCCACCGTCCGATGATGTCACCAATGGAGGTGGAGAACATGGTCCACTCAGACTCAATGTCTCCAACCTCCCTCGGGATCTGGTTGAAGCTCTGCCGGAGGTGGGAGTTAAAGATATCTCTGCCATCAATCTCTGGCATCAATGTACTCAATTTTTCATTAAAGTTTTGTGGAACAAACCCTCCGTGCCCTCATTCTCCAACAGGAAATACCTGTCTTCGAGGGCTATTAGAACTCAACCGAAGCTACACTTGGGGAACATGCAAGCTCCACACACAAATGGCGGAGGTGGGAATCGAAACCCCCACCCCTGGAAATGTGAGGCAAACGTGCTAGTCACTAAGCCACAGCTGTCTGCGCTGATCAGCCATAAAAGCAGGAAAAAAAGCAGGAAAATTTTGTAATTGTATATGCAAGGTCGATCCTCCATGAAGTGCGCTTTTTTGTGTGGCACATCTGGCAAACTCTTAAACATCTGGGGAATTTGGAAGCCAAGTCCTTTTTCGAACAATTCCTAAACAATTTTTGTAGTGTGGCATTTGCCACATTATCTTGAAACCAAAGTTTACCAACAGAATAGTTAACAGAGGATTGAACGTGGACAGTCTGACCAGTCTTACACTATATCCCGCATGCAGTAAAGACTTTTATGTTCTTTTATGTCAGTGTGTGTTTAGTAGCTCCTTGGTAAGATTGGACTACATCAGTGCATCAGTGTGCTTTGGGAATCCTTTGGGCCATAGCCGTGTTGCTTGTGCCGTTGTTCACTTGTTCTTTGGACCACTTCTGGAATTAACTATATATATATATATATATATATATATATATATATATATATATATATATATATATATATATATATATATATATATATATATATATATATATATATATATATATATATATATATATATATATATAATAGACAGTACACAAGGATTAGTTGCCAAAAATTCCTAAACATAACTAAAAAGGACTGGTTTCAGAAAATAGATGTTTTATACATAGGGCTATTATATATTTTTTATACGTGAACAAAGGTACTGGGAGCATTTAGGGAAAATGAAACAGGAGCGAGGTTCACTTGGAATACTGTATGATACTTGCATGATGCATGCATATATATATATATATATATATATATATATATATATATATATATATATATATATATATATATATATATATATATATATCTATATATATATATATATAGATATATAGACCAAACCAATTCTTTATCACCTTCATTCTAATATAAAAATCATTCTTTTACTATCTTGAGCAATATGTACAGGATTTTAAAGATAAATGTATAGAGCCACAAAATCCTTCATGGCAATTGAATTAGAAGTAAATATGCCAGTAAATAAATATCAATCTCCAAAAAACAAATCACATATTTATATTATCAATTCATTTGTAAAAATAACTATTTAATCGGCAATTAAGATTTTGTTGTCACATTTGGTTTAGCAAACACATTAGAACTAATTCAAAGATATCTCTAAAAACAGTCACATGAAGCTCCTAGACTTTATGGTTGCCTATAATGAATAATGATACAAAACTCTCAACTTTGTAAGTCACCTTTCTTCTCACAGCCACTCCCACTTCTTTTTCTAGGCCCTGGCATCAGTGTGGTCGCCCGCTACAAACGAAAAGCTAATGTCATTGGCTCCACTTTTGAAATGAACTGTTTGGCTAAGCTTAAAACCCTCTGGGGGGGTTTGTCCCTCTCTGTCCTCTTACGACTCCAGGATGGTGTAGATGGACCCAGTCGCACACTTGCTTCACTCAGCCATGACATGGTTCTCAAGTTAGAAGACTGGCCTGAGTTGAGTCGGCAGGATAGCCTAAGTCTAGTGAAGACTGGCAACACGGAATTCTTATTCCGAATCCAGGGTGTACAGATGAAGGATAGGGGATTCTACTCTTGTGAAGTGGCAGCATGGACCAAGCCAGATGGAAACAATTGGGTAGAGATGGCAAAAGGACAGTCAAATAAAGTTCAACTTAACTTTGAGCACACAAGTAAGGTCTTATAAATAAATCATTACATAATACATATTTTAAATAGGTATCTTTACAAGAGAATTTTTTTATGATTGTATGAAATTAGATAGCCTGTTTTATCTCATATCGAGTGTGACAGACTGTAATATTAGTGCATACTAAGAATAAATGGATGTATAGATGGATTTTATTCTGGAAATAATATAAATTTAGAAAACACAAGTTATACCAACAAATTTTCATAAATCATTTTTCTTCTATCTTCCTCTCTGAGTGAAGTGTAGCTAAAAAAGTTGTGATTTATATGATTGGAAATATCTGAGGAGCCATAAAAATACTCCTTTCTTGTTGGAACTTTAACAAAGTATATGTAATAGTTGTAGTTTGATTCTAACCTAGATGTAAATATTAAATATGCTTGCTATGTATCGTTGTTTTATGTTCCTAATTTTCTCAGGGCCATCATTTGATGTTTTAATAACTTCAGACACCAGTAGTGTTTACCCCTGGGAAACTGTCAAAATTGATTGCACCATCAGTGCATTGGGAACTTTCAACACAGGTATGCATATTTGTTTAAGTGTGAAAATTTGCTAAATTTCTTTTAAAATTTGCTACCTCACATTGTAATACATTTAGTAATATATTTTGCAGTATTTTGGTGCAGAACATAATAGCACAGTTTTTCTATATTTTTTACACATATTTTTTAATACAAATTATTTTAATTGTTTGCCAAAGTAAATATAAAAATCAGTCAGTGAATGTTACTCAGAAAGCTGGAACTTGCTCCAGCAATACATAGCAAGATGTATGGCATAGCTGCTGAGGTTGTATGTGGATTCCCTCGAGTTGGACATCCTTAAAAAGCTAAACCATGCTGGTGTTTTCAACCACTTTACTCACTCTTTGTAATGCACTGTGGTAATGCACAGTCAGTCTATGTGTAATGAATTTTGCTGATGAATTCTATATTAATTATAGCTTATTGATGCAGTAAATCATAACTGACCTAACGGTAGCTGGAGCATGGTAAAGTTTTTGCTGCATTATTTAGTAGCATGATATTTCTTATTTCAGCAGTATTACTAAAATAAATAAAGTAAATATTTTATTGTTGAGCAAGATTAAATGGATATTAACAACCATGGCGCTATGTAAGCAGAAAGCTTAGTTTTAGCCTGTGCTTCCAACAAAAGAACAAGAATATCAACAATAATAGTGTACATCAGTGGTGTCACCAATGAAAAGCAACACAAGCAAGGTTACCTGACTCTTAACAGTAGCAGGTCATTTACAACTTTAACCAGTGCCATCTTTGTGCTATGATGAAGGCCTGAATCCTGACTAGAAAAATATAAGGAATGTTATTTCTATTTGTGCTGTATTACAGCTGTTGTGTGTTTCTATGATTATTGGTTGTAAGAGATTTTATATTTAGTAAGAGTTGATTGACTGACAGGCGCCAGGCCAGATTTTTATTTAATGGATGGATAGATAACTGCTAGCAATGTAAGTAAAAGCATTAATATACAGGTATATTTTGATGAGTGAACATTCTTTACCTGACATTTTTAGTTTTCCTGTTAAAAGGATTATGATATCAAGGAAACTAAATATTGATTGCTTGTATGTGTAGGGTTCATTTTTAAAAGTGTTGAAAAAATCTATGGCAATTTTGTTATCTTCTTTGTGGAGAGATATACAGTAGCCTAGCAATAGTGTGACCTGAGAAGTATGTGCCCATGCATGGCAATCATTAATACTTTGTCTTAATATAAACATTAAATTCTGTAGCTCTCATAATAATCATAATCATAATGATTTCATGCATTTGTCTTCTAGAGAATGTTGCATATGAAATAAGATGGTATCGGTGTCATTTATGGGGATCAAGTAACTTCATTCAGCTGGCCAGTATAGATCGTTGGGGTGTGGTGAGAAAAAGCCCTCGTAATGACACTAGTGACTGCAGCCTGGAGCATCTGAAATACCAAACATTTACCCTCACTATTCATGGCACCCAAGACAGTGATGCTGGCGAGTATTACTGCACTGCCACACCATGGATACGACCAACCACAACAGAAGATTGGAGAAAAGAACCAGAGATCACATCTAGCAGAGTCTTTCTTAGTGTGAAATTTGCACGTAAGTTTAATTTTAACAGCTTGCTTTGTATTGTTTCTTCAAGGTATTATCTGTGAAATACCACAAACAATATTTTGTTTTATTAAAGTCTTTATCCAAGATCCTACATTATTTGTTGTTAGAATTTATCATGATATGTTCATTTTACAATAACAATGTTTTGCATTGTTATTTCTTTCAGTGTGGGATTCAATGAAATTACCTCTGCTTTATGGGACAGGCACATCCCTCACTGTGGGTGTCTTTTCAGTCATTCTGGGCCTTCTATGTTCTCTGTGCTGCTGCAGAAAAACTACACAAACTCCTCACACTCGCCTAAAGCTCCTCAATCCACAGATTGATTGAAATGCACAACCTACATGAAGCAGATGCTTACTTGACTGTTTGAAGTATGCATCATAGACAGGAGTCTGCAACAAAGGCATCACATTCATTTTCACAGGTGGCCACTGTTCATAATTAAAAGTCGAACCAGTGAAGATACCAAAGCAGAAAATAAATGTTTTCTGCAAAAACAAAAACAAAAAACAAAATTACTAACAGTGAAACAAAAGAGTACTAACAAAAAATAACCTGTGCTTCCCATGTTTGGGAAGCATATATATATATATATATATATATATATATATATATAACATTTCTCTATTTAATGCAATTATGTTGTGTCTTATCTAGCTTTTATTTGTAATGTTTCTGGGTTCTGTGAAATTCTTCTGTTTATTATAATAGTAAATGAGGCAGTCCTGTAAATATATTTGAATATTACTGTGGGTGATTTGGGGAGAGTGAAAATAAAACCAGGTCTTGACCACAACATTTCCCCACCAGCACAAACACAGATTTGTGGAACAAACATACTTTTTTATTTAAAATGGACAGTATAATGGACAGCAGAATGGTGTGGTGCTACATAACTGAGAAAAGATAAAATATTAATAAATAAATGTCTGCCTACACGTAATGATTTCCATTGTATTTTTATCCATTGCCAAACATAAATTCTATTATTTATCTGTCTCGAACGTACACCGAGAAGTCATTGTCCAGGAGTTTCACAAGTAATATTCATCTTCTGAAGCTGAAAACGTGGTGAATGATTCGAAAGATTTGAATGAGGAAGCATTTGTGCAATTAGTTCCTATAGTCAGAGATTACACACTCGTAGTCTGTATTATATTTGAAATTTATATAATTTCGCGTTTACATAAGTGAGACACCATGGGTTTGATTTGATTGTGGAATTTAATCAATGTATAACATTACAGTAGATATAGTACTTCCTGCTACCCGGAAGGAAAATCCGATAAGGCGGCAAAACATGACAGAAGCCGGGTTTATTTTGGCTCCTCCCGCATCAGCTGGTTTCTTTCTGGATCCTACTGCAATGGCGGAACACCAGCAATTTTATCTCTTACTGGGGAACCTGATGAGCCCTGACAATAATGTCAGGAAGCAGTCGGAGGTAATAAAGTGCGCGTTTGAAGCCCGGGTGCATTGTGAATGATGGCGTAAACGCGTTTTATTCCCAGCGGTTTCCCTGTAAGCTTCATGTTGTAATGCGACTCCGTCCACGTGTGACGGGGCAAGTTTTCTGCTGGTCCGCTAAGCTACCGGGTAAAATCCCTGGTACTTTATCTTAGACTTGTACCTTATCTAACTACGTGTAATCAAGATCTTATTTGAGTGGCCCTTCCACAATTTCACCTCAAATTTAAAAAATATATAAAATGTGTATGTGTATTATAACGTGAGTTAAGTTATTGTTTTCACGAAAGTTATATAGCAATATCGTAGGTTTTCACTGACATCGACAAAAGAAGCTGCTGCAGGTCAATATTATACCGATTTATGTATGTATTTATTTATTTTAAATAGCGCGATTATTATGTTAGATGGTTTAGCTTGGCTAGCTCAGTAGCTCGTTAGCAAACTGAAAGAAGTGTTATTGTGTACATGTGCATGACATCCTGACTTTGAAAACATGAATACGTAGTGTGAGGTGCGTGTGAGGGGTCCAGGGCTTGTATGTGCAGCATGCGGTGTCTTGCTTTCGGCGCCAGAGAGCAGGCCTCAGTCTGGTCTGGGTCTCGGTAATACAGATCAGAAGCACTGACTAGCCGCTTCGCTAAAAGCTTGTGATTATGCAGGCCGTGATACAGACATCTACACTGCCTCATATTTACAGTCAAGCGCTAATAAATTGGGAAAATCCTCTGTCTTTGTATGCAGCAATATTTTATTAGCGTCCTGTATTTCAGGGTGTAGCATCGCTGGAAAGTAACTTTTACCACGTGACCTGAACTTCCACAGTGGGGATGAAAAGTAAACTTTCTCCTGACCAAAAAGTCGATCTATTCATTAATTTGAATGAATACACATTCAGATGTTGCCTTCAATTGTGATAGACAATTTAACAATGAGGATTATGCGCAAAGTTTACAAATTTACAAAAAAAAATTAATGCCTAAATACATATGATCAATAATAGATTCGTTGCCAGTAAACTGCGAACTGGATATTCTCCATTGTAATGTATGTCGTGTTTTTTGAGAATGAGTGGAAACAGTTTATTTGGTTATTCTTTTATTCACTGAACTATCTTTTGATTAACAGTCTCATGTGTGGCGAAGTCCCTGGCTGTCCATGGATGTAAATGGTTTAATTATATTTATGTAATCACAAAATATAAGGTATTGCAAGAAGTTTTGGGTTTATGAATGATCTTATAAATTAGCAGTACCATCTATTGAAAGTCTTGCTAGATGGAGCGATGGACTGTATTAATAAAATACGTGGCTCCATCTAGCAGTTGACTTCTAATTTTATCACTGACAGCAACCCACAAATTGTATATTCTGTCTTTTGTATAATCTACTTGAAACCTCTAGCCAAAAGTACCTTGAATGTCTATCAAAGCAGTAATACCAGCTTAAATGTACTATACATAATCTGTAAATATTCAGTACTAACTGTTTATAATGGCACACTGATCATTGCCAGCCACAAGCATAGGGGTGTTTACCTTTGATCCATCTGATATGTGACGTGAAAATATGTGTTAATGGTTCTATATACAAATCAAGGAAAACTGTTATGAATAGCTGTTTGTGAGAGTAAATTTCTCAAAGAACTGTTGTTCAGCAAAATTGCACAGTTATCACAGTAAAATAGTTCTACACTTCATTGCATTCTGTAGTCACTTCACATAATGCTACTTAATTCAGTGTTTCATTTCAAAATGTTTGCTTTCTTCTTCAATATATTTTTTTTGTTTAAAATTGTAGGAAACATATGACAACATCCCTGGACCAACAAAGATAAGCTTCTTGCTGCAGGTCATTCGCGATGTAGCTGCTACAGAGGAGGTATGCAAAATTTTCATGTTCTGCAAGTGTTTTGATTCGTTTGAACTGAGCGATTTGGAGAATTTGAAAGTATTGAAGCAATTACATTTAAACTTGCTATTGACACATCTGTTGGTCTATTCACAAGTGAAAAGCTGGGGCCATATACTGAAGGCTATATACTTGGTCACCAGATGTTGTTTTCTAAATATTAACTTTGAATAAAGTGGAGCTGTGCCTATTGTTTTATAGATGTGGCATTTTGGGCTTCTTTTGAACTGAAATCTTTTTCCATGGTGCATTTAAATGAAGAATTGCATCATTTGTGCACTTCAGTTGACTTAAATTAGAAAGGATAACTCATTTTAGCTGCTAACAAACTAGAGTGGTCAGTAAAATCTCGTAAATGGAATGTCCCGTCTTAACCAAATACAAACTAACATTCTTACCCTGGTGATGAATGCTATTTTGATAGTTATCTTAATGTACATGTATTTTTGAATACAAATTTTTTTATGTAGAAATTGGCTGCATTAAGCAAAGCAGGGTGGCCATGTATATGCTTTTGTAATTGTTTTGCTTTAGAATGCTTTTATTTATTTTTTTTTTAATGATTTTAATTAGAATCTTTTTACTTTTTATAATGTTTTGGAAAGTATATTTATTAGGCTTTCTCATTAGAGATAAGCTTATAAGGAACACATTTATCGGCATTGGAACATGCATTCCTACTTCATACCATCTTTATCTTTTTAAATCTGCTTTGGGACATGTTAAATGTTTTTTACAGATAAAATCGAATACTGCATATTACTTCATCCGATGTTTGATTCTTCAGGAAAATTTTCGTAGGGCTCAGTCAAAGGGGTCTAACTGCGTCCCAGCTGATGCCTGGGAAGCAGATATTAAAGTGTTAAGGAGAGGTGTTTGAGACTAAAAGGTTCAGTGGGGTCTTCTGCTTCTGTAGACGAGGCGGTGACATGCAGAAGCAGAATTTAAAAATGTCTCCAATGGCAAAACCTGTTCTAGTAATCAACAGAAGCTGTTTGTCAGTAAATTAGTTGGTTCAGGATAAATTTGCACAGCCTGCATCTCGACTTTTTTTTATTTATTTGTTTATTATTTTTTTCTCCTCCTTCGTTTAATTAAAATTTACATTTTAAGAACAATGTATAATTTTCTTAAATCAGTATTACAACATTAAGAAAAAAATTACTGACTCGCATGTCCAAACAGATACATTGACATTTCACTAATGGCCAGACATGAGCACATTATGGTGCGTCGGATTGACCACTCATAATCGAGAGCATCCAGTGAAGTATAGTATTGTACAAATCTCATGGAGAATATCCATAACATCATGGAGCTGGATGACCGTGTACCAAAGAAAGGTAGTAGCGTTTCCTTTCTGGTCTTCATTTGTCAGAAGTTGCAGCACTGCTAATTAATTAATTCAGTGATTAAACATTTCTTGCCCCAAGATGGCAAGAAATTGGATTCTCTGACTTTCTCTTTTCGCTAAAGACACAGTTCCCTTGTACACCAAAACCGGTTTCCATAAAAAAAGCACACTCAAATTTAAACATTGTTGATCATGCAAGTTGGCATGAATTGGCTCTTTTTTCATAAGTAGGTTTTCCCCGAATGTACACAATAAAAAATTAAACTCTATCAACAAAACCAAAAAATTCTGAAAATTGGTCAAACTGAGAAAAAGAAATCAATATGTTTGCTATTTGACACTGCCCTAATTTGCTCTGCATCGTAAGTGTCGTCCCCCCAACCCCAGGAAAATTTCCATAGAGTTCATCACACTATTTGTATCTATTGTGTCCTAATACTTTTTCCCCCCCGTTTGCAGTTTTGAGTTAAAGTTTCACTTATTTGTAGTTTTCAGACATCCATCATCCCAATTAAGCAGAAACATTTGAAGTGTTTTGATGTTAAATGTTCTTTCCCTGCTTCCTGTACAGGTTAGGCAGATGGCAGCTGTCCTGCTAAGGCGATTGTTGTCTTCATCTTTCGAAGAAGTCTATCCAAGCCTGCCCGTAGATATTCAAACTGCTGTTAAAACAGAGCTGCTTGCCAGCATTCAGTTAGATGGGTCCTCGAGTATACGAAGGAAAATTTGTGATGTCGCTGCTGAGCTGGCCCGCAATCTTCTTGGTTAGTTAAACTCCATTCAGAGTATCTCTAAATTCACCAGTGTTTTTAGTTTTGTTAACCTGTAAAGTGAAAATATCTCCATAATCGTGTCTCCTACTGACTTTGTCTTATTGTGGTGTTTTTGTTTTTTTTTTAGATGATGATGGAAACAACCAGTGGCCCGAAATTCTCAAGTTCCTCTTTGACTCTGTGAACTCGCAAAATGTTCGCCTGCGAGAGGCTGCACTACACATTTTCTGGTAAGCTGTTTGATGTCATTGTTTTGGTAGAACTAAATCCTTTATTGTAAAACAATAACCACTTCGTTATTATTAATTTAAAACTATGTAAAGAAAAAGGTTTAATTCCAACTTTTATGCACAGGAATTTTCCAGGTATATTTGGCAATCAGCAACAGCATTATATGGAAGTTATAAAACGCATGTTGGTGCAGTGCATGCAAGATCAGGAAAACCCACAGGTGAGTAAACATTTTTTTATCCCTGATGCAACTGTTCTGATATTTATTTTCCACTTATTCACCTAAAACCATAAAAATGAAAAATGTGTGACTCCTAAACAAATAATATAAATAATTAATTCATAATAAACAATAACTAAAATGAATAATTTTTGATCCGCAGTCAATAGCAACCAGTTTATGTAGAGCAGGGGTGTCAAACTCCATTCATGGAGGGCCGCAACCCTGCGGTGTTTTGTTCCAACCCTCCTCCAATATGCATACCATGTAGTTTTCAAATAAGCCTTAATGACTTGATTATTTGGATCAGGTGTTTTTAATTATGCTTGAGTTTAGTTAAGTTAGTTTGACACGCCTGGTTTGGAGCCAATTACAACAACAACAAAAAAGGCTAGTAAAAATATTTTCCCACAAAATCATATTTATTAGCAGAAGATGAAGGAAGGTAGGAGAAATTCTTAGCACACTTTGAGGAAGCTCTCAAATATTAAGTTCTAGAAGGGCAGAGTTTTAGCTTCAACCATAATTAAAACACACCTGATCCAACTAATCAAGTCATTAAGGCTTATTTGAAAACTACATGGTATGTATATTGGAGCAGGGTTGGAACAAAACACTGCAGGGCTGCGGCCCTCCAGGAACCGAGTTTGACACATGTGATGTAGTGGGATACTGTTAATATTTGGACTTATGGTATATCTGTTAATTCTGAAGAGATTTCTGTGTTCAGCTCTTTTGTCTGTGTCTTGATGTGCTGGTGTTTGTCAACTTTGGCCCAATCATGACCCAAGAGTGTTGGTTAGAAATGAATAAAAATATTTCATTTATAGTTTATTTATGACTTTATTTTCCATTGTTGACAAATGAAAATAAGAACATTTGTCTGTTTCTAGCCCATCCTTTTTTTTGTCACAGTTTTTCCAGCTGTTTTTGCCCAGTGAGATTATCAGGGATGTTATTAAATATTATTTAATCTCTCGTTTAGATATGCATGTTGGCAGCACGTGCAACTGCCTCCTTTATCCTCTCCAATGAGAGCAATATGGCAATACTTAAACATTTCTCTGATCTCCTGCCTGGTGTATTACAGGTGAGCAATTAATTCCTACAATCTTTAAATTGGTTTTCTTGGCGAAACAATTGCCATTGTTTTTTTTAGTAATTTCATAAGGCTGTTTTTATTATTATTTAAGTTTTATTATGGCTTAGCATTCTTCTTTCTATTATCTTATCCATTTCTTTTTTTCTTTTCTAATGCAGGCTGTCAATGAATCCTGTTACCAAGGTGATGATTCAGTGCTGAAGTCACTTGTGGAAATTGCTGACACTGCCCCTAAATACCTGAGACCAAACTTGGAGCCCACTTTGCAACTCTGTCTCAAGGTATACCCGTTCAATAATTTATTGTAGCTTTTCTTTCGCTTTAGCCATGAAATGCACTTGCTTTTTTGTGCCTGGTGGTTCCTTGAGGCTGCTCATCTGTGCTGCTCATCGAGGTTTTATTTGACAGGCAAAAAGTAACTTCTTCAATTTAATGCTTGGGAGTTTCCTACCTGTGAAACTTCCAAAGCCCGGCTGAAGAAACATTCAATTTTCATGATTGAACAATTCTTTGTGCCATTATGTTTGTTACTGAGCTTAAGTCTAGAAAGCATCTTTCTGTTAATGGATGATGTGTAATTCACATGCATTTTTAGGGCTGTATAGCCAATAAACTGGTTTATTTTCTCATGTACATTTAAAAAAGTGTTCACATATTTAGAAAGGAAATTTTGATTTAGAGCTAAAGCTTGGCTTACAGAAATGTTTGAGCAAGCTTTAATTGCATGCTTGCAGGTGTTTCCATTTTCATTGGTTTTGTTGTTAATTCGGTTAAAAATGTATATACACGTTGGGAAGGTTTTGGTGCAAGAGGATGCACAAATCCTAGTTATGGTGGCAAACGTAGACACATCCTTTCCTTCAGTAAAAGTACAGATACTCTGGTATTTTTTTTTTTTTTAAACCAGGGTATCTCTGTCCTGTATACAGTAATGTCTTATTTTTGTAAGGGGTGTGTGTATGTATTTTTAATATATATATATATATATATATATATATATATATAGAGACTATATATCTATATATATATATATATATATATATATATATATATATATATATATATATATATATATATATATGGAATAATTAGAATGCTCAATTACTAGAAAAATCAGCATTTTATTGCTGAAATTTCGTACAACTATATCTGTGAAAACTTAACACATTTAGTCTATTTGTTGTGTTATTTCGAAAAGCTTCTCCGCAGTGCTTCATTTTTTTTCTGTTACATTCCCCAAGAAAGAAGTTTCACCTGTCACGCATCAAGATAATGAATGAATAAATGAATGAATAATTAATTTTTCAATTCATTCAATTTTATTAGAAGTACTACAGTACTATTATTATTAGTATACAGTATTAGTATTACAGAACACTATTGTTATGCTGTTACTGCATATTAAAGAAGTAATACAGGAAACAAGGTCGGGAGCGACTTAAATATTGCCTACCAGATAAAATAAGTTATGCATGAACGGAGTTGGTCAAAACTTAAATATTGCGTGCAGGAGTTTTTTTTTTTCCGGGAGCGGGACAGAACTTTGCGGGAGCAGGCGAGAGTGGTGTCTGCGTCAAACAAGTACATGCAGGTCGCCGTTTCTGTTTGCGTCATCACAACCTACTGGCCGTGTTGTTCCGGTGACGTCTTTTGGCAGAAAACCAGAAATGCAGTATCCTGTAATAATGGTTTTCTCTAATTGTAATAATAGGAAATGAATAAAAGTGCTAATTTCTGATTGTTGTCAATTTAACTAGGCATAAGCACTTGTGTGTGTGTGTGTGTTTCATGGTTTCCCACTAACTTGGTCAAACAGTAAATAGTTGTTTACAGTAAAGTCCAGTAATTATGCATTTCATTGTGCAGTTGGTCTTTTAAAGGGAACTATATTTTACATCCATCATTGTTTCACATCACCGATCTTGTGGCTGCCTGTAATACCCATCCCATCGAACATGGAAAAATTTCCTTTGTCCTTCGGACCTTAAAGGGGAAGGGAGCTCGTTTCTCTTTCATCAGAATACACAGAAAATGTACATTAATACTTGTATATGTAAATACAAATGTAAGCATTAACAATTTTTTCTTCTTTTTTGTGTAGCTGTGTGCAGATACAAATTTAACCAACATGCAGAGGCAACTGGCACTTGAAGTTATTGTAACACTCTCTGAAACTGCTGCTGCTATGTTGAGGAAACACACCACCATTGTGGCCCAAAGTGGTAATGTACAAAATTCTGTAAAAATCAGTGTGTCCAAGGCTTTGAGACTTCAATACCTATGTTTTATTAAATCTGATGGGTTTTTAAATTTTTTTTTTATGCTTTGAACTTTGATCTTTGATTCTTGATGGAGGGTGTAATGATTGCCTGACTGATTCATAGATCTGTACAGATCAAAACATCTCAAATAAAAACAATAGATTTATTTATAGTTGATTTTAAAAGTATTTAGATTTGAGTTAGGCGTATTTGACATACTTTATAAATTGTTTAATAATGCCCCCCACACAGTGCCACAAATGTTGTCTATGATGGTGGACTTGGAGGAGGATGAGGAATGGGCAATGGCAGATGAATTAGAAGATGATGATTTTGACAGGTAACAAGACTTTGCAGTGGTTGGAGATATTTGGACAATTTTATGTTAAGTATGTCATTATACTGTATACAGATGTTGCTATTGATTATTCTAAAGATTATTCCATCGAGTACTCTGATAATAAGTACTTTTTCTTTTTTAAAGACACAAAATAAGAGAGAAAAAATAAGGCAGGTCTCAAAGTGAACAAGTTTTATTTTCAGAAAAATAAACTTTAACCATTTTTTTGCATTGCCAAAATGTTTTATAAAGCTGTGGACTGAGAGCTAAAACTGTCTTCTCTGTTTACAACATTTTAAGAGACTTTTTTTCTTGTTATTGGTGGCATCATTATAAATAACTAACAGATAAGTTTTGTACATGTGTATATACAAAATAGTACATAGAATTTGAGACACATTTACTTTGGTGGTATTTCAATCTCTTTTGGCTGAACAGTGTGTACAGTACACTGCAGAAATGGAAAACTTTTAAAATGTAGTTTCCCTTATTGATTTAGATGATCAGTACTTAAATAGCAACCTAAAACCACACAATGTCAGTATCTGCTCTGGTGTGCAGTTTGTAATTAGGGGTCAAAAACATTGTTTGTAAATAGTAAAAATTTATTTTGGCCAGTTAAAATGGAGAGAAACAAGATCTAAAATTTGTCTATGAAATGCCTAATACAGAAAACGTATGCATTAAACTCTGTTTATATGCATGCATGCATGCATACATACATACATACATACATACATACATACATACATACATACATACACATTACCTTACTCTTACAAGAATAAGGCATCTGACAAGGCATTGTTGCAATCTATTGTACCACCTACGTGTATGCTACTTTTTAATTACTGCATTGCTATTGTAATATATCAAAAAAAAAATCATGTTGAACCATCATAACTCTGGGACTACCTACTAAGTGCTGTTGTCTTTCTGATAAATGGCATCCTGCTTTAAAATCCAATTCATCCCCTTTTAAAACCTATTAAATGCAGTTGAACTCCTCTTAATGTAGATGTACAGCAAAAGCTTAGACTTGTTCCTTAGCACACCTTTGTGTTAAATCATGATGTGTAGTCTAACATTAAATGGGTACTATTTATAAGACTTCCCTTATTTATTTATTTATTTATTTATTTATTTATTTATTTATTTATTATTATTATTACAGTAATGCTGTGGCCGGTGAGAGTGCTCTAGACAGAATTGCCTGTGGCCTTGGAGGCAAAATTGTGTTGCCCATGATCAAACAACACATTATGCAGATGCTGCAAAACCGTAAGTGCTTTCAGATACCATTTTGTGTCTGTGCGTGCTCCTTTTCAAAAGATATTATACTATACTATATATAAATGATACTGTACTAAATACTATATATTTTGTATAGCAGTACAGATTTGCTGTCCTGGCAGTTCAACATAGCACCTCATGAGAGAGCACACTCATGGTTTGAGAATTAGAATTGTTGTTCCCCACAAATGTAGTGTAGTCTGTAAGAAGATCTGTAACACCCTGAACCTGGGTTACAGTGCAGTGTCCAGGGTCATACATAGCTTTTCCAAGACCGGTTCCCCTCAGAACAGACCTTACAAGGGTCCATCATAGAGGTTGAGTCCTAGTTCTGTGTGTCGGGTTCAGAATCTGGCTAGTAGACGTTGAAATAGACAATGACACCTTGGTGCGTAGGATGTAGATGACAGGTAGTTGAACCTTCTAAATGCCTTCGTGTATCCAGTGGATACTACATCATTCATAGTTTTGATGCTTTCAGTGAGAATCTACAATGTTAATAATGATGAACATAAACAAAAACCATAAATTGTTAAGGTGCGTGTGTATACATATTTATATGTATATATGAATATATATGAAGACGGTGATGCAAACAATTCACAATTCTGTGCCTCTGATGGTGCATGATAAAATGAAAAATATGTGTTAAAGTCTTTGGTCTTCATTGTCTGAAGTACTCTTTCAGGCACACATGGGATAACATTCCTCTCCTAATATTCAGTAACTGGAGTCTCCTCAGTTGATGCATGTATATGGACTGAATGCTGCACTGTGGGAGATGTGTCCTGAATTTGCAGCCATCAAGTTTAAAATTAACTTATTTTTTCCCCCTTGAAATTGTACATCAGTTTAAATGTTTTATTGTGAATTAAATTTGGATTCATAAGATTTATTTGCATTTTAAAGTAATTCCAACTTGTTCAAATTGGAATTGTATACCTTAACTTTCCCTCCCCCCCCACAGCGGATTGGAAGTACAGACATGCTGGTCTTATGGCACTTTCTGCTATTGGTGAAGGCTGTCATCAGCAGATGGAGTCTATTTTGAATGAGATTGTCAGTTTTGTTCTCTTGTTTTGCCAAGATCCTGTGAGTATCAAACAGTTTACTGTTGAACTGAACAACAGTTTAGTTTCATTACTCATTTTTGGGTTGTGTTAAATTTAATTGCTGTACTTCCTATTTAAATTCAATTAAACATTTGTTTAATTTTTCTCTCTTGTTTATTTTTTCAGCATCCCAGAGTTCGATATGCAGCTTGTAATGCAATTGGACAGATGGCTACAGATTTTGCTCCTACTTTTCAGAAGAAATTCCATGACAAGGTATTGTTTATGAAGAGCACACCAGGGAACTAATAATAGTTGTTCAAAATGCCTCAGTAGTCTTTGTGATCCTGTATCACCGAGTTACAGTTTAAATGTTTGATAAGGGGAATTCATATGGGAAGTCATAGATCATTGAGTAAAATGTATTTTGGATTGGAAGGTCAATAGTTCAAATCCCAGCATCACCAATTCTTAGGTCCCTCAGCAAAGCCCTTGACCCTCAAGTGCATAGCTATATAATATAAGCAGTATAAGATCTTGTGGAGGAACTTTCTTTTCTAAACTTACTTTTTGTGTTTGACCCAAGAACATGTAACCCATTTGAATTTCTGTGGTACATTTTGACATTCATTGTCTAAATTTAAATGTAGTTTTTGGGGTCTCAATTTTCATAGTGTTGAGGCTTTTACGAAATGGCACCTTCATGTTGCAATTTTTATTTGTTAAATATGTCATTTGTGATTTGTATTTTTGATCTATATTTGCCAAATGGATTGTATCCTTTGTTGAGACATTTAGCATGCTTACTTTGTTGTTATAGGTCATCTCTGCCCTTCTCCAGACCATGGAGGATCAGTCAAACCCTCGTGTTCAGGCTCATGCTGCAGCAGCTCTAATTAACTTCACTGAGGACTGCCCCAAAGCTCTTCTTGTTCCCTACTTGGATAATTTAGTTCAGCACCTCCATGTCATCATGGTAGCCAAGCTCCAGGAGGTCTGTTAATATAAAGCTTCATGCTTCGTAACAGTTTACTACCTGTGTATTTGCCATGTAGCTACATAATTACAATTATTTAATCTGTCTAGTAGTACCAAGTTCCCCCTAGTTTTTTTTTAAATTAGTATTTAAGGTTATATTTTATATAAACCAGTTGACAAGTTTTCAGATTTTCTCACTAATTTTCACTAATATTCATGCTCAGAACATGATGCCAGACAAAGCCTTGTAATTTCAGCAAGCACTATTTAACACCGTCCCCATGCAGGAGTATACAAATGCATAGTACTTCTGAGCTAGATAAGGGAGAGTGAGATGCCCCTCCCAACCATAGAGCTCAAGCCAGGTTCCTTGGACTCCTGTCTATGGATGGGGGAAGGGGCAAATTCACCGGTGTTTAATTTCAAATTAGTATTTATATTCATTCTTGATCAGAATATACTGATTTTAAATGACCAATTAAAATATTTTTTAACATTTTTTTTTTCAGCTTATTCAGAAAGGTACCAAGCTGGTGCTGGAGCAGGTGGTTACTTCTATTGCTTCTGTGGCTGACACAGCAGAGGAGAGATTTGTTCCTTACTATGATCTGTTCATGCCCTCCCTTAAACACATTGTGGAGAATGCTGTACAGAAGGAGCTTCGTCTTCTTAGAGGCAAAACTATTGAGTGCATCAGTCTAATTGGCCTCGCTGTGGGCAAAGAGAAGGTTAGTGTGAGGTGTTCACAACACTTACACTAGCACAATCTTATTCTGTAAGCAAGTCTGTGTAAATGATATTTCATCTTCTTGCTTTAGTTTATGCATGATGCCTCTGCAGTGATGCAATTGCTCCTCAAAACACAGACAGACTTCAATGATCTGGAGGATGATGATCCACAGGTGGGTAGTGCCTTAATAGATGTGAATATAAGTGCTCATTATGTTTGTGTGTATGTGTGTGTGTGTGTGTGTGTGTGTGTGTATATAATATCGATTGGTTGCTATATCTATCTATTGAACAAAGGCATCTGTATGCAGGTACATCTCAAAAAATTAGAATATAATAGAAAAGTTCATTTATTTCAGTAATTCAACTAAAATTGTGAAATTGTGTAAAATAAATTAATTTCACACGGATTTGTGTAGTTTAAGTCTTTGGTTATTTTAATTTTTAATGAGTTTGGCTCACATTTAACAAAAATCCACCACTATCTCAACAAATTAGAATACTTCATAAGACCATAATAAATGATTATTAGTGAACTGGAAACAATATTAATGTACTGTATATGTACTCAATACAGTACTTGGTAGGGGATCCTTTTGCTTTAATTACTGCCTCAATTCAGTTTCCTTTTAACAAGACTCCATACATTCTTTATGGGGTTAATTTCTGGTGAGTTTGCAGGCCAGAAAACCAACAACAAAAGTTTGATGCTTGGCAGTGTGGGCAGGTGCCAAATCCTGCTGGAAAATGAAATCAGCATCTTTTAAAAAGCTGCTCAGCAAAAGCAACCATGACGCTCTCTAAAATTTCTTGATAAATGGGTGCAGTGGTTTTAAAAAAAGACAGTGGACCCACACTATCAGATGACATCGCACCCCAAATCATCACAGACTGTGGAAACTTAACTCTGGACTTCAAGCAACTTGGGCTAAGAGTTTCTCCAGATTTTAGGACCTTGGTTCCAAATGAGATACTAACTTTACTCGCATCTGAAAAGAGGATTTTGGACAGTGACTTCTCCTTAGCCTCTGACGTTCGTTGTCTGTGGTTCAGGAGCATCTTAACAAGAGGAATAACATTTGTAGACAAATTCTTTGGCACGTCTGTGTGGCTCTTGAAGTCTTAACCCCAGCCTCAGTCCATACCTTGTGAAGTTTGCCAAAATTCTTGAATTTGCTTGACAAGGCTGTGGTTCTCTCATTTGGTTGTGCAGCTTTTTCTTCCACACTTTTTCCTTCAACTTTCTGTTAACAAGCTTGGATACAGCACTCTGAACAGCCAGGTTCTTTGGCAATGAATGTTTGTAGTCTTCCCCATGATTGTGTAGACTAGTGAACCAAACAGAGAGAGCTTTTTGAAGGCACATGAAACCTTCATGTCGCCATATTCTAATTTTTTGAGAGAGTGAATTGGTGAGTTTTTGTTAAATGTGAGCAAAAATCATGATTAAAAGAAGCAAAGACTTGGCTACTACAGTGTGTATAAAGTCTGCAAGTAAAATAGATTGCAAATATCCTATTTTTGTTATTTGTATTCTTTATATTTCTCTGTACTATTACTTTTAATAGTTTAGAATAAAAATAGTAATATGGTTTTGCTACAATGCCAATCAGTGCACATTTTTTCAAACTGATTTATGCTACTTTGTCAACAAATGTTTTTCACCTGCAGATCTCCTACATGATCTCTGCATGGGCCAGAATGTGTAAGATCCTGGGCAAAGAGTTCCAGCAGTACCTTCCTGTGGTTATGGGGCCACTTATGAAAACTGCTTCTATCAAACCTGAAGTAGCACTCTTGGATAGTAAGTGACAGCGTTTGTCCCTTTACTTTACTTTACAAAGTGCTATATATTATATTACTGACTTAATCACAGGCATAAATGCACAATGATTATGAAGTCAGTCAACTTCATTTTAGAGCCTGTAGTGCGGGAAAAATAGATCAAGAATTATTTCTCTAGGTCAGCAATTTGCCTATTTTTTTTATTATATATCTCTGGTCACATACACGGATAAAAGTATTAAAGTGATGCATGAATTATTTTCAAATGTAGTTAAAAATAGTACTTTAATTGTGTGCATTCCAAATATATTAAATAGCCTGAAATATTAGCTTTATTTATTTTAGCTGTAATAATGTATGATATGACAACACCTGTATGATCCAACAACACCTATCCTAACATTCCTTTTTATTCTCTTTTTATCTCCCTCTTGCCTTTTTTTTTTTTTTTGGATTTCTGGACACTGTCTATCCTTGTGTACTTAAGTTTGTATTTACCTTTCTTGACTAAATCCTATCCTTAGAGTGAGACCTAAAGTACGTCGCCCTGGATAAGGGCGTCTGCTAAATACCGCAAATGTAAATGTAAATATGACACACAAAATCCTTAGTTCATAAGAATAATCTCACATTGAACATGTTTGGTGATTCTCTAATACATTGTGCCCTGTCTTGTATTTTAGAGTCTCGCCTTCAACAGCTAATCATATTGAGATATTAAAAGGCCAAGCAGTAAGAATCACCTTGAGCAGAGGTGAAATAGGAGCAGTTTCCGTCTTCTGGAAAGATGCAGGAACCTGCTGGAAGACAACCACCTAAAATGCTTAATCCATTTTGGCCTTTATGGTAGATTAAATATTTGTGGAGGAACTAAATGGTCTTGGATGAAACCTGCTCCATTGTGTGCATGATTTCACGTGTTCTAAAACCTCCACAATTGTGTACTTTGGGCTTCTCACCATGTTCGTGAGTGGCCCAAGGAAAAGCCAGGCTTGAAACTTGCAGATTGACGGGGTGCTAGTGCAAACATGGGCTCATTCAGTATAACTTAATTTAAATTGTGATCCAGCTGTGGAAAACTGAGAGCCTAAGATT
Organism: Kryptopterus vitreolus; assembly: GCA_030449085.1. Lineage (NCBI taxonomy): Eukaryota > Metazoa > Chordata > Actinopteri > Siluriformes > Siluridae > Kryptopterus > Kryptopterus vitreolus. Next base: position 3,099,411 of record JACRUU010000022.1, read on the forward strand.
ATAGGAGGCTTGTGTTTATACAGGCTTCTAAGATAATACTCACAAAGATTTTCACTTTTAATATATTCAATATGACAAAAAAAATGCTGTATGAAACAAAATAAAGTCTTGAATAGCTGCTCATAATTGGAATTTGCTAAATGGGGTCTTAGATTTTTCACCTCTCAAAGTCTTTGTTCATTAGCCTCAAACTTCATAAAGGATGGATATTAGAAAAACTTGATAACATGTTTGTTTGGTTTTGCTTATGTACTTGAGTGTTTATAAATACCCAGACTGCCAACAAATGTTTCTATGATGTGCTTACCTAATCTTGCGGATGAGATAAAACTTGTGTGGTAGGTAGGTGTAAATTGGTGGCTTGTTGAATGGGTGAGCCACTTCCATTCTACAGTTTTATGCTGGACAGCACATTCCCTTGTAATCCCATTAGGCTTTGTCTGTATGGTGCATCGGGTTGTACACATGCATGAAATACCACCACAGTTATTATTCAAAACAGTGGGGCAGTCTTTCTAGTGTGTGCTAAAATTATTGTAGATTTGTATATTTCAGTTTAATTTGTTCAACATTGTGTTAAATCAAACATTTGCTTCAAATTGTCAAACTACCGTAAATTCTGGACTATAAAGCGCACCTGCATATAAGCCGCATCCGCTCTATCTAAAAAAAAAAAACCAAAAAAATAATAAATAAGCCGCACCTGCATACAAGCCGCATCCGCTTTTGAATTGTATATGTACATGTATATACCTAAATAGATCCTTTCCTAACCTGTATTTTAACACGGTGTAACGGTGGACGCTGCACAGAGACGCGGAGATCCGGAATTCATACAAAACAGGATTTATTAGAATAAAGAACTCGGGAGACGCCGCTCATACGGAGCGGCCAGACAGGCTAGGGAGCCTTGCGCTCTGCGCGCCGTGGTACCGGGAGTACCGGAGAGCAGGAGCGGTGGCGGACTTGGAAGTCCGGGAATCGGGAACAGACAAAGGTTAGGCATAAACATATATCGAGCGTCCGTGTCCGCGACACTAGGTATGTGCTACGAGCCCGGACGGGGATTGTAGGGTGAACCGGGCTTATATTGGGAGAGGGAAAATCAAGAACCGCTGAGGCTGTATTTTTTTGTGCGTGTGCGCGCGCGTGCGTGCGTGCGTGCGCGCGCGTGTGTGTGTGGGGGGGAAAAGAGCAGGGGAGGAGAGAGACAGCACCGAGCAGCAACTTTGCTGATTAAAACGGGACAGAACTAAGAGAAAATAAGCGCTATTTACCTTCATTTCTCCTGTGTGTGAAATGACGTCACATTAACCTTGTAAAGATAGAGTTTGTCCTCCTTCTATCCGCTTCTACCGATTTATATCTGCTAAAGAGGAACTAGCGCATTCTTCTTCTTTGCATTTATTTTGTGTTAGTTTTGATTCTAATTCCGGTTAGAGCCCCTAGCGGTCGGGAAAAAATCTGCAGAATAGCCGCACCTTATTATTAGCCGCATGGTTCAAAACCTATGAAAAAAGTAGCGGCTTATAGTCCAGAATTTACGGTATTCCATTTGCTCCAAATTACAGTTGCTGGTTGGTGAGCAATGTTTCACATAGTTTCTGCACGTTTCTCCATCAGCTCAGGATATGGAGAATATGTCTGAAGATGATGGTTGGGAGTTTGTGAATCTTGGAGACCAACAAAGCTTTGGCATCAAGACAGCTGGATTAGAAGAAAAGGCTACAGCTTGTCAGATGTTGGTATGTCTAAAGTATGAGTGGGACTTGTAAGGTGTGTGTGTGTGTGTGTGTGTGTGTGTGTGTGTGTGTGTGTGTGTGTGTGTGTGTGTGTGTAAGACCTCTTATAGACTCCTTTCTTTTTACTTTTTACATCTATGTAAGCTTCCCATGTTCTGTCTTTTAGCATATTTACATACATTTTCTGACTTTTATTTCACTTCTATTATCAGTTTAAGCATGAACTGAAGCATATTTAAAGAATAGCATGTACTAGACACATTTTGCTTCCCCCAGTTTAATGATGCAGACAAAGTTACTGATCAAATGTGATGTGATTTGAACATGTGTAAGGCTGTTGTTATCGATTAATTTAATAATTGAGTATTCTAATGATTTATCCTATAGATTAATCGAGGAATCATTTAAAACCTACTTTTTTTTTGTTAAAAAGCAATACTAAATGAGAGAAAATAATTTGTCTTAAAATGAAACAGTAATTTGCTTTTCTTTAGACATTTTATTTCTTTTTATTTAAATAGCCATATTACATCAAAATACAAATACTGCACGTTCAGAAAGTCCCTCCGCAGTGTCCGTGTAGAGTAAATCGTGGGAAACTACTCAAATATTGAAACTCTCAATTATTCTCACTTAAGTATTTATTTATTAAATTGAAAATGATCAGAACATAATTTTTAAAGGGTCCAAGTACCATATTTTACAAATGAATCACAAAAAAGTAACATTGAAATTATAAATGCATAATTGCATTGCATAAATAAAATAAATATTAAGTATCAATAACTTTGTTAAAGGGAGAGATTATGAGAGACATTTATATAATTATAACATCTGTTAGAATTGGGACATTGAAAATCTATTTGATTACTTGATATATCTATTGATCGTGTGTGTATATGTGTATATATATTATATATTATACATACATACATACATACAAACATTTGATCCCTGATCCATACAGATCTCGACTTGCTGTTTTGCACACACATGACAGGGTTAGTCCTACTTGTTTTGTTTTGTTTTTTTTTTTTAAGAAAACATACCAGGAATATCATACATTCTCATAGAACATTTTACATATTTTCTACATATAATAATGATTCAGATTTTCCATATATTCTGCACTTTTTTACTTTTTATCCTTGCTTTTTTTCAGGTCTGCTATGCAAAGGAGCTAAAAGAAGGTTTTGTGGAGTATACAGAGCAAGTTGTCAAGCTGATGGTTCCTTTGCTTAAATTCTACTTCCATGATGATATCCTTTGTTTAACTGCATTAACAACATATGAATTGTTTTGACTTTGTGTTTTCAAGCATATTTCAGATCATCCTTAACTTACTTTAAACGTGTGCGAGTAGCCGCAGCTGAGTCCATGCCTTTGTTGTTGGAATGTGCTCGAGTGAGGGGTCCAGAGTACCTCACTCAGATGTGGCATTTCATGTGTGATGCTCTCATCAAAGCTATTGGCACTGAGCCAGATTCAGATGTGCTGTCAGAAATCATGCACTCATTTGCAAAGGTTGGTCTTTTTTATAAGAATTATAAAAGAGGGAAAAAAAAAAATATATATATATATATATATATATATATATATATATATATACACATACTATATAATAGTATGTGTATATATGTGTGTGTATATATATATATGTGTGTGTATGTATGTATGTATGTATGTATGTATGTATGTATGTATGTATGTATGTATGTATGTATGTATGTATGTTTTTTCTCTTTTATAATTCTTTTAAGGCTGTAATACAATATATGATATGGATTTTACATATTTGTAGTGTTGATCCAAATGTTTGTGGCTTTAGTGTATTGAGTTAATGGGAGATGGCTGCCTAAACAGTGAACACTTTGAGGAAATGGGAGGTATTCTGAAAAGCAAGCTGGAAGAGCACTTTAAAAATCAAGAGCTCAGACAAGGTGATCTCTTAACTAAGAGGTTTTTAAGAATTATTTTTTTCGATCAGGAAAATAAGTAATTTTTTTTTCTGTACAGCCAAAAGACAAGATGAGGATTATGATGAGCAAGTAGAAGAAACATTACAAGATGAGGTATCAGTGTGTACTACAGTGCTTTCAGAAAGTATTAAGACCAATTAGTTTTGTTTGTGCCATGTGGCAAGAATTGGAAGAAATAGCCTGCATCATAAATTGTGAAACAATAAATGGTCTTAAGATTTTTTTTGAATGCACACACACACACACAAATATGATTCATTCAAATGTACTTTATAAAGTCCACCAATATATAATTAATATAAATGTCTAATGTTTCTCCCGCAGGATGAGAATGATGTGTACATTCTTACCAAGGTGTCAGACATTTTACATGCTGTGTTCTGCAGTTACAAAGAGAAGGTTCTTCCTTGGTTTGAGCAACTTTTACAGCTTATAGTCAATCTTATAGTAAGTACAGTCTGATTTATTAATTTTCTTGATTTTGAACTAACGTGGTTCTTTAAATTACTATTACTGGTACAGTAAAACTGATTTGGAATAAAAAGTCACTGATACAGTTGCATCAGCTGGTAATAAAGTTTCGAAGCATTCACAACAGTAAATGTATTACAGATTACTTTGTTTGGTACAAAAATATATATTAATCCTCATTTTCATGGCCTAATAATGGTTGGACAAGAAAAGCTTATACTGTAGACTAGTGAAAGTAAAAAAAGGTTTCTTGAAGGTGGCCATCAACCTTGATCGTTTGATCATTTTCTTATCTGATTAAACAAGAATTACCAATTGTTTGGCTATAATGGACAACACATTATTTGGAGGGTAAATGATAATTTGTTTATTACTAAATCATAGGGTATCAAAATGACTGATGTATTGATGTATTTCAGGTATTGTGGGGAAAATTGTCTATAATATAAAGCAACACACAAAGTTTAAAATTGCTCACAGCTCACTCACTGCATGTAACCCAGAAATCCTATATAAACAATGCATTAAAACAGTGCAGTGTTCATCAGCCCTGTCCATAATCGTATAAAACAGTTGAGGACTGTTCTGAATTAACAAAAATGTCAATAAAGTATTCTAAAAATCCAATGGAAGGCAACCCCAAACATTGTGTGTTCAGGTAATTAAAATGCAATACCATCAAATTTGCCTTATTTTAATCTGCAATAGTAAATTGAATGTCAGAGAAGCATTATGTCTTAAGACAATTGGTACATGTACAATCTGTTTGGGAAGGAGAAGGGGGAAAAAAAGGGAAAAAATTTATAGAAACATAAAATGTCTGAGTTGAATGAATTTGAATGAGTTTATCATAGGGAGGGAGTAGCTCAGTGGTTAAGGCACTGGCCTACTGTTCAGAAGGTTGGGGTTCGAACACAAGCTGCCACTCTTGGCCCCTTGAACAAGTCCCTTTACCCTCTGTGTTCCATGGTTCCCTGTTCTCTGTGAAGAAACAATTTCACATTGCTGTAATGTATACGTGACAAATAAAGACTATTGTATTCTGTTCTATAGGTCTATATATATATATATATAAACATTTGGGCACCACAGTAAAACGTGTTGTAGTAATGACCATACTCCATTCCTCTTTATTTTTTGTAGTGCCCACATAGGCCCTGGGCTGACAGACAGTGGGGTCTGTGTATATTTGATGATGTGATCGAGCACTGCAGTCCTTCCTCATTCAAGTATGCAGAGTACTTTTTGCGACCCATGATACAAGCCCTCTGTGACACCAGCCCCGAAGTACGGCAAGCAGCTGCTTATGGAATTGGAGTCATGGCCCAGTTTGGAGGAGAAAGCTACAGGCCCTTTTGCACAGGTGTGCTGATATCCAAATCCATTAAACATGCCACTACCAAAGGACATAAATGTCAATAATCATACTTCATCAGACCTTCTAAATACTGGCTCTGTACATGACAGAAAAATTAGATTTTTACTTTTTATCTTGAAAATGGTGTTATGGCAATGATTAAACAAAGCACAATGATTAAACAAAATTGTTATGCAAATTTATGTATTTTGTAACAAAACTAATTCTTAGTCACGTGATTAGCATTTCGCTTAAATTAATAATAAAGTCCAAGAGCAAATCAGATTTTTAAATGCATCATTAAACATGATTAGATGATATGCTAGGCAGCGAAGGAAACATTGCAAGCTAGCATGATTCAAGCAGCAATTTATTATTTATTTCTTTGTAAGCGCTAGTATATTAAAAAAAATAAAACTCACAATGCTGGCTGTAAAATTTCTCCCAGAAATTCACCAGTGTGCTAGAGTATGGGAGTGAATTTGCTAGAATTTTCAAACTAGTTATTTCAAACGTAGATTTAAAGCATGCTAAAACATGGAGAAATCATGTAATGTAGTTTATGCTTTGTAGTCAAGTAATTTTTTATTATAATTTTACATTCTTGCTAAAGACTTTGTTCAGGGTTATTACATTGTTCAACAATATTGTTATGCATGTTTTAGTACATTGTTTCAGTAACTGTTTCATTTTAAATAACCATAAAAAAAGATGCATTTCTTCATCCAAGAAGGATATTCACAGTACATTCCCAAAGGTTTATCTTTCTGAAGGAAATGTGATTTACTTGTATGTTCATATATGCACATTTGAATTTGGCCATCTCTGGTCTGTAGGATTCAAGTCTGGTTTCTGACCTTGGCTGTTCAAGGACAACCAGAGACTTTTCTCAAAGCCACATCAACATCTTGACTATATGCTTTGGTTTTAGTTATGCTGAAAGGTGACTAAAGTTTACCAACCCCACATCTACCCCCCATAAACCTCTCAGCACATGGCTCCCGCAGTTATGTACTAAGGATCTTCTAGCCAGTTTGGCCAAAAGGCCAACTCTGATTGTAGGTGGTCAAAACCATTTCTTTGAGACCAACATGCAAGTGGAAACAATCGCTATGAATTGTTCACTTTACATCTGTTTAATTAATTTGAGAGAATTACTTTGTCATTATGGCAAATAGTTTAATGGCCAAAAAACTTAAATGAAAAAGTGCAATAAAATGTGCAAAAAGTTGATGGTGCCCGCAATGCTAACTCAAAATAATCTGAGCTTTTAATGCATATTGTTATTCCTATATTTATAAGGTGTAGGCAAAACATCTTTTTTTTCCAATAGCAAGTCAATAAATTATGTAGGTTCCTAAATAACGTTTCAATTAGAAAACTCTTGTGCCTTTATCACTTTCTTCATAGTTCAGATTTAATTGCATTTCTTTTAACAACCCACAGAAGCTATTCCTCTCCTGATTGGAGTGATCCAGGCAGCAGAGTCCAGAGCAAAGGAAAATGTTAATGCAACAGAAAACTGCATCTCTGCTGTTGGCAAAGTCATGAGGTATCGACCAGATTGCATCAATGTAGATGAGCTTCTCCCTCACTGGATTTCATGGCTACCACTCAATGAAGACAAAGAAGAGGCTGTTCACACATTTAATTACCTCTGTGATCTTATTGAGAGGTGAGTCCAAAATGGTGAATTTGTATATTGGATGTTTTTTGAATTTTCACAGATAATAATAAACTCTGTTTGTATTCCTTTATTTTATTTTTGTAAAGCAACAACCCTACTGTTCTTGGACATGACAATGCAAACCTTCCAAAGATATTCCTTATAATTGCTGAAGGAGTTGCTAATGAATCTATTAAATTTGAAGATCACTGCAGCAAGAGACTGGCAAATGTAATTCGTCAAGTACAAGTGAGTGACCTTTTTTTCTCCTTCATGTAGCCTTTGTAATGGCTAAACATAACTGCCATTACAGTGTCAGAATTTATCTGAAAGTTGTTCTCATCTTCAGGTTTCTGGAGGACTTTGGACACAGTGTGTATCAACGCTTAATGAAACTCATCAAAAGGCTATTCAGGATCTCCTCAACACTGCATAAATCAAGTCTTTGTTTGACCTGTGAGAGGTCTTCATTTTCAAACCCCAAAACTCCCACCCACCCACTGAGTAATAAACTGTAGTATTATTTGATTGTAGGGCTAAGATCCAATATGCCCCCCTCCCCAATGGGTGTAGTATTCAATTTTCCTGCAGAAAAGGCTTCCTTCATTATAGAAAGCCCTTGTGCTCATCTTGGTGAAATTGTGAAGGCTGCATTACACGTTAAAGTATTTCCAATGTAGGATTGTTTCCACTTATATTTTGAGCTAACAATCATCCATCATAATTTCTTACATTAAGGACATTGCACAATCTACATTTCTGCAGCTTTACTTTAAATATGAATCCCCAGTGACTGTAGTAACTTTACTGGTAGAGGGGAAGGCCACTTGTTTTTGCACCCATGCAGATGTGATGTAATAGCTAACTGCATATCTTCTTTCCATTCACTCTGTGATATAAAAATAAAGGCATAAGGAATGAGACGCCTGTGATTGTGTGATCTAAAGATGTGATTGTGTGTGTGTTTGTGTAAAATATAAGGTGTATAATGTAGTATATGTATTATGATGCATATAGGGATGTACAACGGAATGATGTAAATGAGTATATACAAAGATAGTGCTAGAATGGTACAGTATATACAGAATGGATAGGAATAATATACAGTAGTGCAATGATCATTGTTTTATATTTTTATATATAATATTCTGTATATACTGTACCATGCTAGCACTACCTATTCTAATAGCACTAGCGCGAATGTAAACGCAGCGCGCATATATATATATATATATATATATATATATATATATATATATATATATATATATATATATATATATATATATAGATATATATATATATAGATATATCTATATATATATCATATATATACAGATATACATATATATATAGATATATACACACACACACACACACATATATACACACACATATATATATATATATACACACCACACACACACACAGCATATACACACAGATACATATATATATATATATAGATATATATATATATTATATATATATACACACACACACATATATATATACATATATATATATACATACACACAACACACACATATATACACACACACATATATACACACACATCACACACACATATATATATATATATATATATATATATATGTACACACACCTGCACATATATGCGCAGGTGAGTACGTTGTGTCACTGCCTGATCAGTCTCCGCGAATGTAAACGCAGCGCGCATATATATATATATATATATATATATATATATATATGTGTGTGTGTGTGTGTGTGTGTGTGTGTGTGTGTGTGTGTGTGTGTGTGTGTATATATGTGCGCTGCGTTTACATTCGCGGAGACTGATCAGGCAGTGACACACAACGTACTCACCTGCGCATGCGCTGGTTATTACGCTCTGACCAATACGGACAGGGGATTCGGATCAGGGAAGCAACAAGAACAAATGGCTGCTGAGGGCGTTCAAAATACAGCATTCGGTCAAACAACGGACCACGTGAGCTCCGAACGGCGCTTTCCTATTGGGCGGCAAAATTTTGGCATTTAGAGCAGAATTAATGACTTTATTGTACTCTACGCATAAGTGTCAAGTAACAAAGTACAAATACTTCGTTACGTAAGCAGAGATTTTGGGGATCTGTACTTTACTGGAGTACTTTACTGGAGGATCTGTACTTTTCTTACATTTAAAAATGTAAAATTGACCGCATTCAGCAGACGCCATTATCCAAATAGCCTCGTTACTCCTATTTCATTTGGGCTCATTTTCATAAAAATATATATATATACAGATAAATCGCTCCATCCGGATAGAGTGAATGTGATTGATATTGGATGAGAAGTATAAACATATACCATTCCCACAATCTGTTGGTCTGTAAGTGATCCACCACACCTTCACACGACACAAATCACGCCACACGCCAAAAAAGCGGGTGCTTATTCTTAGTCCTCCGCAAATTAAAAAGGGAAAAAAAATTTCCCTCAACATTACTTTTATACTTTTGAATATAAAGTATAGAGTAGTTATGAAATTGATACTTTTACTTGAAGCAAAAAGCTTGAGTTGATACTTCAACTTTTACAGAAGTCTTTTTAAACCCTAGTATCTATAATGCTACCTGAGGAATGAATTGAAATACTTTTCATACCACTGTCTGCATGTATAAGCGTTGTTTTCTTGCTCTTATTCTGGTGTTCCACTTTTTAAATAAATGCTTTTAAACAAAAACTTAAACATTATTGTACATTTGTTTTAACCTTTTATTGTAACAAACTTTAATATTCCTTATTCTCTTGAATGTAGATTATAGCTATAAAGAGGTTTCAGGGGCTCTACAGAACACTGGAAAACTGAATCCAGGTGCAGGTATATGACTTACAGGATTACTTGTTGACTTACAGCATACATTTTGACTTATTCGTTAGGAATGTAAAGTTGTAAAGGTACTCAATTGTATTTTGTATATTGTTTAAATCACATAAAAATAGACATAGTATAACATTTTGTCTTTTTATTGAATTCATTTAACAGTCTTCATTCACATAGGGAATGCATTTATAATAATGACATACATATCAAGGAGGTCATAAACAGATGATTTGCAGGCTCATATTTCCTGTATTACGGTTGCAAAAAGTGGTAAAGCCAAAATGAGGCAGAAATTATGACTTTGTACACACATGACCTGGTCCCCAAGCACTTTCTCTACCTGATGAACTTACACACGCACACACACTGCACCCAGTTGCTGTTAGTTTGTATAATTCTTCATTTTCTAACATTCATGCAAAATCATGCACACCAAATACATGGTTTTAGATACAAATTACATATTTTCCATTTCCTGCCTTAATGTTATATCAGGCAAATGCATACTCGTACATGAAGGAAAATGAGTTCATGCTTTTTTTTTATTGTGCCAAACAAGAAAAATGTTTCAATGCTTTCTTTCTGACCTTTTAAAATGCTGCTGGGTAAAATAAAAGTTTTTCAAAATGTATCAAAATAAAAGTACAAGACAGCTAAAAGCTCAAGTAGTAACCTAGACAATCAGTTGCTAAATGATTTTTATTCACATAAACAAAAGAAACACATTGAAAGTAAATGTAACGTCTGTAGCAGAAACCGGTCTTTGAATGTAATTAGACACCCAGAGTCCATTTGCTTAATACTTTCTTTGTGTATGTGAATTACAGATATTCATATCATGGTCATCTGAGTGTAACCGAACTGGCTTCAAACTTGATTAAAAACAGATTTTACTATGCATTCTGGGAAACCACGGTCACTTGCGCTGAAACTTGCTTCCTAGTATAAAGAGCAGACTTTAAAACCCACCCCCAAGATGGAAGCACGGAAACAGACCTCGATGACTCCAACTTGGTCTGTAAATGTCACAGATCATTTTGCACCTTGAAAAATATAAAGCTATAAATCTAGTCAATAAACCAAGTTTATCCCACAATGTTAATAGGGTTATTCTGAGCAAACTTACTCTTTATACATACTGATTTTTATTTTACCGTAGTCAATTTAAACGAGCCCCCCCCCAAAATCTAGATATTCTTGAGCAAATCTCAAACTTCTCTGCTCTATGCCTGTATCATGTATAAGGTTTGTAATTGGACAGTCAATGCAAGTGAATAATAAATGTAAAGTATCCAAATGAGGAAACCGACTGGGAGTTTATTAATATCACAATTTTAAAAACGTAGAAAATTGGTCCGGTTTCAGAAACAAGGCACGCAATGTCTTGGTTCATGATCTCCATGTTGTGTCAAGCATTCCCTATAGACATACAGATTTCTGTATATATAGATTTATATATGTATATATTTATATATAAACTGAATTACTGAGGTTCAATTCCAAGCAGCAAGACAGCCATGCAAATAAATGTGTGCAATGTAGACAGGGTTCTTTAGTAATAGGTCTCTCTCTCCACCCAACCTACAAGACAGACACAATTATTATTATTATTATTATCCTTAAAATTTGGCACCATTTAATCTTGCCCATGCTTTATATACACCAATCGTTCAATCATTTGTTTACACAACCAATCAGATACAATAAACTCTATAGTATGTTTATAGTATTTCTATACTGACACCTTTGTATGCAGTTGCATATTGAATTGAACTATGATGAACAAAAATGTTATTTTTCCACACTCACCTCCTGGACTGCGCCGGATGATGAGCTTTCGGATTTCATCATAAATAAAGATAAGAAGCGAGTAGGGGAAGGCACAAAACCACCAGTTTGGTCTGAAGAGGTAAATGTTTGAATGGTAAGTAGATCTTTTTGCAGATTAAACCCGAGTTTTGGTCTCATTAGAGGATAAGAGAATAAATGCTAGAATTATGGTTACTCATACTACCAATAAGTACAATCAATGACACCTATATATGTGGAAGGTGACCATAAAGAACTTACTTGAGTGGATACATTCTAAGGGCAACATCCATTCCTGGGCAATAGGAGAGGAACGCTGCCAAAGCAGTTTCCTCAAACAGCCCAAAGATGAGAATTTTATTCCTGCAATACCAAAATTTTTTTTAGAAATTTAATCAACTAAATTTAATCAACTAATATAAAATAAGACAAACACTAATTGTATGAATCTCACTTCATTCCTTGCTGGAAGACAGAGTTCCTCCTTGTCTTACAGATGATCAAATCTGCCCATTGTACAATCACAATACTGATAAAGAATGCAGTGTGGCAGGTGAACTCTACAATCTTCCTCTGCTCGTATGTCTGGAAAGAATGTGCACACATTAAAACTTGAAACTTGTTAACTTGTCAAGTTTTAAATTTTACTCACCCATTGCTGCCCATAACTATCCTCCAGGTCATTCATATATTTGTCATCCCAGTATACCCGAATCCCCAGCAAGGTAGAGGGCAGGAATCCATTCTCAGCAAGAATTACAAAGTAGGTAAAGAATCCAGCAAGGGCCTGAATCATACCTGCAAGTATAAATAGGGGGCACACACTGAGCAGCCAGAACATCAACCTAGCAATAGGGTAATATTGTACAAGTCACCCGTGTGTAGCCAAAACTGATCCGATCAGTCAACTTGTGAAATACACAAGTGCTATCAGACAAAGAGATTCATTTTGAGTGAAAAGGGTACAACATCAGTTAACAGCATTTGTGTGATCACGTGAACCATGTTAACCCCTTGTTGGCTGAAGTATTTGCAATTTAAAAAAAGCGGATACTATAATTGCACAATTAGTTCCACCAATGTGATTTACGGTATGAGCCAACTATGGATCAACTGACATTAGAGGAATAAATAAATTAAATTGGCTCTTTGGACTGGAAGCAGTTTGATGAAATTTTGCAATAAGCGTCTACAAGAGTTTAATCTGCAAACAACAACGGCTAGCAATGGAGCAGAAGAACTTAAAAATGCCTCGCCATTCCTATCCATAACTTATGTTTGGGAGCATTTCTTAACTGTAACTTTCCTTCTTATCAATGGAAAGCAAATTATTTATTTCCGCACCATTTTTTGCTGATCCAAAAAATGATCCATAATGGTTCCCAGGAAACATAGAAACATTCCATCATTCATCCAATTTTCCTACTAACTTGTCCATGTGAAGATCATTTTGGCAGTGGACAAACATAGGCACTAAATTAAATACATTTCTATGTATGTAACCATAGCCAGCTTTGCAGCAATTTGTGCTAGAGTAACTTGTTCAAGGGAGGTTACCAAGGTTACTGCTAGCTATCTCTCCTTACAAACACCGCTAAATACCAGGAATACCTCCACAAGACGTGCCATTTTTAGAGACCCAGTTGTCCAACCTTTATAATCTGAAACTCATTAAGGCCCACAGCTAGAATGGTGTCATTCTAACAAGATGAGTATTATCCACTTCTACTGACAGTTTCAGGTTATGATTGCCAAGTTTTAAGTTCTTACCAATCTGTCCATAGGCCATGCTAATAAGCCTTTCATTAACCAGCTTGTCTGTCTTGGGGTTTCTGGGTTGCCTCTTCATGATATCACTCTCAGCAGCCTCATAAGCCAAGGAAATAGCAGGGACCTAAGGGTAGGGACAGAGTTAATACAGCCCAAATTAAATATTAAAGCATTCGATTTAGGCTCTCAATACAATTACACTTACCATGTCTGTACCAAGGTCAATGCAAAGAATGGTGACTGTCCCCAGAGGAAGAGGGATATTTGCAATTATAAACAGAAGAAAAGGTGTGATCTCAGGTATATTGCTCGTCAAGGTGTAAGCAATTGACTTCTTCAAGTTGTCAAAGATCAGGCGGCCTGTTAAAGGAAATCAACATCAGGTTATTAAATTCCGCACCTGAAATATTAGTAATATCATTAATTACGCTTGCACTTTTTTGACTCAGTTTTTTCCTAGCATCAAACTGCTTCCAGCCTAAACACATCCAATTTACCTTCTTCGACTCCGGTAACAATAGAAGCGAAATTGTCATCCAATAGAATCATATCAGCAGCCTGTTTGGAGACATCCGATCCAGCAATACCCATCGCTACACCAATATCAGCCTTCTTCAGAGCAGGGGAGTCATTAACACCATCACCAGTCACCGCTACAATAGCACCCTGTTACAATAAAAGAAACTTGTGTCCTTCCATCACTGCATTCATTATTTGTAAACTGTATAGCTTTGTGGTCATTAGTAATTACCTGTCGTTGGCAACCTTCCACAATAATCAGTTTCTGTTGAGGCGATGTTCTGGCAAAAACAATCTCTGTATGATGTTTTAGGACATCATCTAGTTGTTCAGGAGTGAGGTCTTTAAGATCACCACCATGAACCACACATGCCTTGGCATCTCTATTAAAAAACAAAACAAAACATGACATTCAAATCAGTTTATTAATCACATACTTCTATCTATCTATCTATAAGAATAAGAATATCCTAATTTAATTACTGCCACTACCTTGGGTTGACCTCATTGATTGGGATGTTCAGGCGAGCAGCGATGTCTTCCACAGTTTCATTGCCTTCAGATATGATGCCTACACCTTTAGCAATGGCTTTAGCTGTAATTGGATGATCTCCTGTAACCATGATAACCTGAAAGCACAGGCAAGTATTTAAACATGATGCAATCATTATCAAAGTGAATTGTTACAAGCTAACCTGCCTAAGATGTTAAGTAAATTAAAGAGTTTACCTTTATTCCAGCACTCCTGCATTTGCCAACCGCATCAGGAACAGCTGCACGAGGAGGATCAATCATAGACATGAGGCCAACAAAGCAAAGGTTCTCAGTGGGGAAGTTCACCTCATCTGTGTCAAACTGGAAGTCCTCTGGGAACTGATCATCTGGAAGACTGTAATGGCAAAAACCTACAAAAACAAAAATTTAGTTACCAACAAACATTGATGGCTGAAATTGTAAACACAGTTACAGTTATAAAAGAATATTACCCAACACTCGCTCGCCCAGGCCTCCCAATTCTAAGTAGGCATTCTGAAAAGCATCCTTTAACTCGTCATCCAGTGGTTGCTCTTTTCCTTGAAGCATAATAGTCGAACATCGATCCAGAATCCTTTCAGGGGCTCCCTTCATTACTAGCAGATGTTTGCTTTCACCATCACTGGGATTCTTGTGGATGGAGAGCTAAACGTTTATTGCAAAAGACATTAGCAAGTTCAAACTTAAAGAAATCAAAAATGCATAATGTCCAAGTAGGTAAACCACAATACCTGGTATTTATTGGTAGAGTTAAAAGGGATCTCGGCAATCTTTGTATACTTATCCCTCATGTCCTTCACTGAACCACAGCAAAGCTCAATACACTTCAAAAGGGCAGATTCTGACGCGTCACCAGCTGTATCTCTCTGTGGAACAGAGTTGAGCATTTGATGTCAATATTTCAAAGAATTGAAAAGGCTTAGTTAAACTCTTCCGGTGAAAAAAGACCAAAACACATCAGTAATAATTGGCATTACACTTTATTGTTGAGTTATATCACAAGGTTAATATGAATTCAAAAAGGTTGTGCTTGTGAGCACTGAATACCTTAAGGATAGGAACATTCTCTTGATCTGCAAGGAACACTGCACGGTTGCACAGGCCAGCAATTCGCGCCAGTCCGGCCCAAGTAGCAGAACTTCTGTCAAAAGAGGTTCCACTTTGGTTCTCTGTGGTATCTGCTTCATGAATCTGGTTGTCAAACCACATGTGGGCAACAGTCATACGGTTCTGAGTAAGAGTTCCTGTCTTGTCTGAGCAGATGGTGGAAGTGGAACCAAGTGTTTCTACTGCTTCAAGATTTTTGACCAGGCAGTTCTTCTTGGCCATACGTTTGGCAGTTAAAGTCAGACACACCTGGGTACAGGGACAATAAGGGACTGATTAGATCTCTTTATAATCCAGTTTATGGAAAGCATCCTTTGTCCACCAAAATAATTCAGTTCAACACATTTTCACCCACTGGCCACTAGGGTTGGGAATTGAAAATCGATTCCAATTCTGGAATCGGATACTTGCTATAATATTAAAATTTTGATTGCTTTTATCGATTCATTGGTGTATTTATTTCACCTGACAAGCTGCCAGGACCTTATGTGGTAATCTAAACATCAGTTTACAAGATGGACTACGGGAGTAGCTTAAAAGTGTGGCTACACTTTTGCCTGTATTATTGTAATAAACTAATATGTTGCAAGCAAGGTGTCTCTACGACTAAGCATCTGCAGTTGGTTCACTCTTTGGAATCGATAAGAATCGTGATAGATAAAATTAAAATGACACCCAACCCTACTAGTCATGTTTGTATTCTAAAAGAGTTTAGATATTAGTAGGTGTAACAGTTATCACCTTACTTTACAGTCAGTGACTAGTTGCATGAATTCAATCTAGCCACATTATATCATTTTGTGCATTTCTTACAGCTACACTGACTCATTACAGATTTTAAAAAATATTAGCTAATATTTGTTTCTTGTTAACAAGAGATGACTGAGGAGACAATTGACTTAAAAAAGCTTTTAAATCACATTACAATTGCAACCATAAAGAATTAAATTATCTGCCTTCAATTGGTCAACAGCTACTACAATATTTAAATAGTGATGTTTAAAGTGCTACTCACAGTTACAGTAGCCAGGAGACCTTCTGGCACATTGGCAACAATAATGCCAATGAGGAAAATGACAGCCTCAAGCCAGCTGTATCCAAGAATTAGTGACAGAATAAAGAAGGACACACCAAGGAAGACCGCCACACCAGTGATGATGTGGATAAAGTGCTCAATCTCTATAGAGATGGGGGTTCGTCCAACTTCCAAACCAGAAGCAAGAGTAGCAATACGACCCATCACTGTGCGATCACCAGTGTTTATGACAATACCTCTAGCCGTACCTAAAGGGAGAGCAAACATTAAATATGACGATACAAAATATATATTAATAAAAATGAATGACATGAATTTGATCAGTAACTTTCATGTACAAACAGAACAGTAGTCTATGATTATGGAACAGAACTGTACCTTCTACACAGTTAGTAGAAAAGAAAGCAATGTTCCTTGTTTCCAAGGGATTTTCATTAGAGAAGTCTGGAGTTCGAGTCTGGGGCTCCGATTCACCAGTGAGTGAGGAATTGTCCACCTAAAAAGGAAGAATTCATCACATAAGTCACAATAAACAGGTAGGCACAAATATGTAAACTTTCCCCATGATTACAGTTATATGCACCTTGCATCCATGGGCAGAAATTATACGCAGGTCTGCTGGAATTCTGTCTCCACCCTTAACCTCCACAAGGTCTCCGACAACCACATCTTCTGCATTGATGCTCATTTTTTCACCATCACGGATGACCAAGGCTTGCTAAATAATACAAATTTACATAATAAGGAATAACAAATGAGCTTTAGAAGTTTGACATGCAAAATAAAAACATCTGTACCTGAGGAACAAGATTTTTGAAGGAGTCCATAATCTTTGAACTCTTAGCCTCTTGATAGTATGAGAAGCAACCAGTGATCATGACCACTGCAGATAACACAATACCCAGGTACAACTGTAATGCAGTGAGATGGAAAGCGCGATTAATCACCTCAGCATAACAAGACTCCATATATTTTGGAGACCAAGAAATATCATTACATTATCGTTTGCTGGTTCATCTTCTGAAGCCGCTTGAATTCCATATGCCAGGAAACAAAGAAGAGCTCCAATCCACAAAAGAGTGGAGAATCCACCAAAAAGCTGTTTGCAGAATTTGACCCATTCTGGGGTAGTGGGAGGTGGAGTCAGAGCATTGGGTCCATCACGCGCAAGAATCTCTTTTGCACGGGCGGCAGTCAAACCCTAAGACAGAAAAAAGTTACCCAAAAGTCACCAAAATATATTCATATTGCTCCAACAGTTCATATATATTTATATATAAAAATAAATAAATAAATAAATAAAACACAAAATAGGCTTACCCTGGTAAGATCTGTGCTATACTTCCTGTTAAGCTCTTCCAGAGTCAGTTTATGGTCATCCTATGAAGTTTATATATTGGCAAAAATGTTTAGATTGTTACACAACCTTTTGTCCAAAATTCTTCATACATATGTGAATGGCATTTACTTACCAAGTCTACTTCCTTTTTAAGTTCATCCATATCTTTATCCTTGTCCTTTTTGCCCTTGGGCTTGGATTTCTTGCCCCCCTGTTCTGAGGTGGCTGCCAGCTCATACTGTTCTCGACCTTCCTGTGGTGAACAAAATAATGCAAGCATGACTGTTTGGTCATCACAAAAACCATACAATATAAAGAAAAAAATTAACCCTACAAGAAAGGCACACTAAGGGCCATTTTTCTGCTTCACAATAAAAAGTATGCACACCCAGTGATTGTTATGCAGAGCAAAATAGTGACAATTTCAGCCAAACCTCACTCATCACAGGTCTTAACATGAATAAATAAATGATTTACACAACACACATTGTCTGCCCACTCCTTAAATAAACAAACAAAACAGTGTAATGAGGCAACTGTAGGTTGAGCAGAATTTTATTAGGGCAAATGTTTCAGAAGGAAAAACTGTCATTTCACAGGGGCGAAAAGTGATATGTGCAGCAATATTATAGCAATTATTTCCTTAACATCAAATGTATCTTACATGAGTCACTTGTTAAGATTCTATTCTTAGAATTGACCAAACACATTATATACAAGGTATGGATCATCATGAACTACTACGTAGATAGTACTTGGCAAAATACATTAAGAAAATCTGCTGTTAAATGTTAGAACTTTAACTAAATAACCTACTTAATTAATTAATCACAATCTTAACATTCAGTTTCAATTTCTCTGAAGATTTTTCTAGGATATCTCTATGATAATGTCCTAGATCATGTTGCTAGTCTGTTATGTGATGCATGCAGTTATACAGATATAGTTGTTCAATAGCAAGTACTAAAAAGAGAATTGGTAGAGAAGATATCAGGCGCATTTCATACGCTATATTTGTAAGAAAATGTCTACAAATAAATGTCTGAACTAATAACATATAGTAATAGCTTATTATTTGTGTGCGAAATAATCTGAATTGCATGAGCACAAAAACATACTGATTAGCCAGGTTTACCTAATATAAATTGAGAGAATGCATTCCTTGGTCAGTCAGACACCGATTCAGCAACTTCAGTCTACAGTGACTTTCCAATCCAGACATTTTTTATTGAAAATTTTAATCTCCAAATGCAAGTCTAATGACTATCATATGAAAAGCATCTAAATTCCTTCTAAAACTTTCTGCCTTAGTGTTAAGAGTCCTTTTAAATGAAAACATTTATAGTAAAGCACGCACTTTAGAGCATTTGGAAGGTTTCATAGGTTGTTTTATCTTTCATTGATATTTGTAAAAAAGAAAAAAAAAATGCTGTGCACTTGTACTAGAAGCCCTCTACTGGCACTAGAGAAACACCGCTAGCCATTCTGAAAGGTGAATTCACGTTTTAAATATAGCAGCCTTCGTTTTAGAATAGGAGGGGGGGGGGTAACCGCTCATTAAATAACAAACAAAAAAAAACTATAAATACTGCATGATGTTCACAATATTCCCCCACCATCAGCAGCACAGAATCACATATAGAGGGTGTTAGGCCACACTGCATCTGCTCCTTTAGGCCAAGAACCAAAAAAGGAAATGGCTAAGCGGGGAGGGAGGGAAGAAGGGAGGGCGCTCCTCTCACTTGTAGAAAAGAGAACACCAGTAACAAAGGGTCTTACAAGTAGAGACTACTGAATGGAAAGAATGTTAAACTCTTTGGAAAGATATGATGGTATTAGGCGTATAGCACTCAAGGAGGGGAGGGTGAGGGGGCATATGATAACACGGCTGTGTCCCAACACCTGTTCCTAATACTAATGTCAGTTATGAAGCTCGGACAGGGAGACAGGCAAAGGACACACACACACACACACACACACACACACACACACACACACACACACACACACACACACACACACACACACACACACACACACACACAGGGAGATCAAGAGAAAATGGCCCTTACACAGGGTCATATATGACCAGCCTGTGTATTTTGTTTGTCTTCAAATAAAACTGTAATTCTAACCCTCATTATGGTCATCTCCTGCTCTACAAATGGGAGAGATCATTTACAGTCACTGCAGCGAAAAGCAAACAGGAAAAGAGGAAGCATTTGTGTTGCATCTTCATCACGCCTTGAGGTGAGGCATCAGCTATGGGGGTTGTAACGGAGAGAAGGGGGGGCGTTGTTCACTGCACCAAACTACCACCTCAAAACATGGCTCCAAACAGATCATTTAGACATTTTATGCAATATTAATCTCGTCATATCTGCAGGCGAGATTAAAACCGCTTATAATTAGATGCAGTCATTTTATGAAGCTGAAGAGGGAAAAAACGATTTTTACACACATGGGAAAACGCACATTTTCCACCTATACTAATCAAGTTTAAATAAGAAGTCATTGCAATCATTTACATTTAACGCTATTTGTGCGGGGTTTCTCGCATGGATCTCCTTGGTTTGGGCTATTTGGTAAGCTCGTGTTTGATGGGTGGGTGAGGGGCGATGAAAAGGAGGAGACATGATGGCTCCACGTCTCCTACACAAACACTGACATACTGAAGTTGAGAGAAAAATCGGCTGTCAGCTTTAAAATTGTAGGTTACATGATGAAACGCATAACGCATTGTGGGTAAATCCACACTGTTGCACCAGGCTGGTCAGTGGCAGCTGTGCACCGCTTCGCATTGAGAAGACGAAATTGTGTGATTATTGAAGGCTCAAAGAAGCCCACAAGCGTTTCTGGTAAATTTCCATTTCCTGCCTTTCAAACGTGTCGCAGGGAGCTCCGGCTCAATGTGAAAACTTATAGACCGGGAAACCTGAGCCATATCCCCGAACCTTATAGTAAAGATTTCTCCCACTACGCAGACTTTAAGATTTACACGAGGTGAACGGTCTGGGTTTTAGTCACAAGACTCATTTTCCACAAACGCGCAGTCAAATAGGCCAAAGCAACCTCGCCGCCATCTCAGAAGAACTTCACCGCTACATCTACTACATCTTCCCTGAACCTGGCGTAATGTTCGTAATACATCCAGGTTCACTTCTTGCCACAAGAACCTGTTGCTCTTTAAATCTAAAGAATGATTTACAGTTTACATCTGGAAAGCTCTAGGCTAGTCTAAGCCTAAATCCAGTGAGTAGAGGAACTGCGGAAGTCCCTTGTGAAGAAGGTATCTACACTATCGATGGTCCGTTTACCACCAACAAATCAATACAATAACTTATGTTTACCCCAAAAGTCATTTCGTGTGATTAAATTATAATTATGGAATAAAACAAATACTAAGCACACTTACTCCGCGTCCCATTTTACGTCTTTGGGATTTGAAATAAAGAGAGAAATGTTGTCTTTTCAACTCAATCAATAAAAAAATTAAATAAAAATGACAAAACCAAATTTCCCGTTGGTTTAATGCAGGTACTCCTGAAACACGTCGCAGCCACACGTGTCTCACCACCCGGACACAGACACCAACTTCCAGCGGCGGCCCGCGGCTTCACTTTTATATACCGCGATTTCTTTCTACTGTGACGTCCGGCTCTTTGCCATGGTAACATGGAGTGGGCGGAGTCTGCGGCAGTGAGGGTCTCTGCTCCTGCTGTAGTGTACAGAACACATTAAGGAGCTTCTTATGTGGAGTGATCAGTCTGTGCAAGAAATGCGTTTCCACAAGTTAAATGTACATTAACTGTAGCCTGTGTGTGTGTGTGTGGTGATAAACTGAGCTGTTACATTGCACAGTTAGATTCACATCAGATTTTATTAACTGACCAGACAAGTCGCACTAAGTGAAAGCTAAAAATAGCAAATATTTACACACTGCAGACACTAACCTATAAATATGTTGCCATAGAAACAATCATGTTCCACCCCCTTAGAATAGAACGATGTGTCCTATGGGGAGAAGTGACGCTACTGCAGTGATAAAGACCCCAAAGACCTGCTTCAATTCTGATACACACACACACACACACACACACACACACACACACACACACACACACACATCACACACACACACACACACACATATATATATATATATATATATATATATATATATATATATATATATATATATATATATATATATAAACAGAAGCTTCAAAGCCTAATCTAATAGTCTCTTTAATCACCTGTTATCATTTATTGATTTGCAGACCTATTTTATGACAGTAATCAGTAAATTAGCTAGATAAATTTGTAACTGAAATATATAATTAATTAGGGCTTTATTGGTTTGACATACACTCCTTATTGCTAAGCTGTATTTTATTGCTGTATCAGCAGCAAAATATTTCGTATATTACCCCCTTCTTTTTGTGTCACTATCATAGTGATTCATTCTCTGTGAAGCACTTGACTTGTTCTGATGCATCCAAATAAGAGACACATATTCTGTGCTGCACTGTGCTATTTTGCTTATCTGAAAGTATGCAGTGTTTGTTCCTGCTGCTATGGTTGCATGATATAATTCTCTTCTCTTTTTTTGTATTACTTTATGTGTCTAAAGATAGACAGTCAGTCTAACAGCATAGCTATCAGGAATTTTTGTTTGTGGCCTATTCAGGAATTCATGTATGAATGAAATATAATAAACATATCGTACACATTTGTTCCATTGTTGATGTCTGATATTTATTATATAAAGACAAATGCTTTATCTTCAGAATTACACAGTTAATGACTGTTTGTGTCCATCGTGGGGGGGGACGGGTGATTGTGGTTTAATAGTATGTTTCTTTTTCTATCCAACCTAAAAAGGGGAAACAAAAATAAGAGAATGCTCCTTTATTATGGAATCACTAAATTGATTTCACACAAAATGTATATGTATATATATGAATGTATACATCTAAATGTATTGTTCTTACCTCCTGGGTTCCGCCTAAGATAGTATTTTCTGACCTCATCATAGACAAAGATGAGGAGTGAATAAGGTACAGGGCATAACCACCACCATGGCCTAAAAGAGATGTACATGGGTTATTATAGTTGTAATGTGGATGGCATTTCTTTTTAGTTTACTGTGACTGCACATTAAACTTCAGACATGATACTGAAAACATTTGTGACTACATCATTATATCATAGAATGCAAACAAAATAAAGGACAACAATTTCATTAATGGTTAAACTTACTTAAGTGGATACATTCTCACAGCAAGATCCATGCCTGGACAGTATGACAAAAATGCAGCCAAAGCTGTTTCTTCAATAAGGCCAAAGTTCAGGACTTTGTTTCTAAAGAAAGTGTAATGTGAGGTGTATGAAATGCCACAGTTGAATTTATGCAATGAAATGCATTATTATATTTAATGTCTTAATGTAATTCCAATGTTATACATACTTCATTCCCTGGTGAATCAATGAGTTTGTCCTGGTTTTACATATGATTAAATCTGTCCATTGAACAATCACAATACTGACAAAAAAAGCAGTGTGACATGTGTATTCTACAATTTTTCTTCTCTCATAAGTCTGGAAAATAAAACAAGCAAAAACAAACCCAAACAATTAACGAGGTTAATCAAATCCTGGATTTAAATTTGTCTGCATATATATATCTATATATATATATATATATATATATATATATATATATATATATATATATATATATATATATCTATATATTATACACGCACACACACACACGCAGTATATACTGATATACATATCTATACATACCCACTGCTGACCATAGCTGTCCTCCAGCTCATTGTTATATGGATCATCCCAATTTACTCGCAGTCCAAGCAGGAACAAAGGCAGGAATCCGTTCTCAGCAAGGATTACAAAGTAAGTGAAGAATCCTCCAACTGCTTGCATCATACCTGTCATATAAAAGCAAATCAAATTCAAAATTAGTTTTATATTGATTTTTTATTTTCACTAAGAGCTTTATTCCACCCAGGATTGCAGTCCAGAATCTTTACCAGGATCGCTGGACATGAAATGGGTATGCAACTTGGATGTGGTACCCCATAATAGCGCAGGACATAAAATTGACACAAATACACACTTTGGGGCAGTCACATATATTGCGCAGTTGTAGGAAACAGGAAGACAAACAAATTGGACACAGGGACAGCATTCAGAACTCAAACAGGAACCCCAAATAAAGATTAATTATTTAATTAATTGTAATGTAAATAATGTAATTAATTAAAGTACCAATTTGTCCATAAGCCATGCTGATAAGCCTTTCATTGACTAGTTTGTCTGTCTTGGCATCTCTGGGCTGCCGCTTCATGATATCACTCTCAGGACCTTCATAAGCCAAAGAAATAGCTGGCACCTGTATGAATAACATAAAGCCACATATTTGAATTTGGTTACATACATCAAATTGTGTGTCTATTCAGGACTTTAGCCATTGTTTAGACTGCCAGTGACTTAGCTGTTCAGACATCTATGTGAAATTTAGTATGCAAGTGAGGTGCGAGAACAGAACAAAATCTAATAAGAGGCCTTTCCTTGGACCCTGAGAGATGATGGGACCAGTCAAATAGTACCTGAGAATCAGGGAAAGAGTGGTGCTCTGTTTGTAGGCAAGCATTTGTGTATTAAGTCTGGTCAAAAAACGTTAACAATTTGGTGGTGTGATATCTAGGAATGTTGCAAACAAGTTGTGTAGCTGCATTCTTTGCAGCAGAGGTTGAAGGTTGCTCTGGGAAATAGTACCAGAAGGCTTTCATCTTGAAATTAATTTCCTTAATTAACATTCAGTTTCTTGGTTTTATTGTTTGACAGCCTACATCCTCAAAAGTGCAAGGAAAGTATTTTACTTCAGTTTCTGTAGTCTTCCAGACATTACACCTCCTTAATTTATCATGGAATAAAGAGGAAAAAGACCACATCTCAAAGCAATGAAACCACATCTGTTAATAGTACAGTTACCATTGAACATGAAAAAATAATTTCTAAATGGCTGTAATTTCTAAACAATTAATATAATATTTTAATCCATTGAATGAAACCACTTTTTAATCATTTTAGATACAACATGAAATAATACAATTATGAAAAGTGTGTCATTATGTATTGAAAATGTCTTTTCTCACCATATCAGTTCCTAGATCAATACATAAAATAGTGACTGTTCCCAGAGCCAGAGGAATGCCCGCAATGACAAAGAAGAGGAAGGGTGACATCTCAGGGATTTTACTTGTCAGTGTGTATGCAATGGATTTCTTCAAGTTGTCAAAGATCAGTCGCCCTAGAAAGAGAATTATACATCAATTAAAAGAAATGTAACAATACATATGAACATGGAAATAAAATTTCAGCGGCTCTTTGTACCTTCTTCGACTCCGGTAACAATAGAAGCGAAATTGTCATCCAATAGAATCATATCAGCAGCCTGTTTGGAGACATCCGATCCAGCAATACCCATCGCTACACCAATATCAGCCTTCTTCAGAGCAGGGGAGTCATTAACACCATCACCAGTCACTGCTACAATAGCACCCTTTGAAAAGTAATAGACAAGATACATTCAACTATACAAGTAAACAAACATCTTATAAAAGCCTATACAATTATAAAACTATAAAAGTATTGTAAGAAAAGTGGTTTATACCTGCCGTTGGAAGCCTTCTACAATAATGAGTTTTTGCTGGGGAGATGTTCTGGCAAACACAATCTCAGTGTGTTTTTTTAAGATATTATCCAGCTGCTCTGGGGTCATATTCTTTAGGTCTCCTCCATGGACCACACAGGCCTTTGCCTCTCTGCAAAACCTTTCTTTTTATTATTTCATAAAAGTTAAAAATACAAGACAAATTTCAGTTTTGTGTTTACCTGGAGTCCACTTCTTCTACAGCGATGTTCAAACGAGCAGCAATGTCTTCTACAGTCTCACTGCTTTCAGAGATGATGCCTACACCCCTAGCAATAGCTTTAGCTGTGATCGGATGATCACCAGTAACCATGACAACCTAAAATACAGGCATTTCTTGATTTTTATGGTTATGATATTTTAGACTAAGGACACCTGACATATGAAAAATTTAATTTAGAGTGAAGTAAAACATTACTTTGATTCCAGCACTTCTGCACTTGGCTACCGCGTCAGGTACAGCAGCACGCGGAGGATCAATCATAGACATTAGACCAAGAAAGCACAGGTTCTCAGTGGGGAAATTTAATGTCTCTGCATCAAATGTAAAACCTTCAGTAAACTGATCATCAGGGAGTCTGTAATGGCAGAATCCTGCAAAAAATATGGAATGTATGGTCAACATGAAGAAACATGCACATGAAGGTATCACTGTCAAAACGGTAAATTCACATGGTTTACCTAACACTCTTTCTCCGAGACCACCCAGTTTCAAATATACTTTATGGAAAGCATCCTTCATCTCATCATCGAGTGGCTGTTCTTTTCCTTGTATCATAATGGTGGAACAACGGTCAAGGATCCTCTCAGGAGCTCCCTTCATTACTAGCAAATATTTGGTTTCAGAAGAATTTGGGTTCTTGTGAACAGATAGCTGTTGCACAACAGACCAGTTAGAGTTCCATTATCTTTTAATTGTCAATATACAGAAAGATTTTATGAAAGTGTACCTGATATTTGTTGGTGGAATTGAATGGAATCTCAGCTACTTTTGCATAATTATCTCTCATTTCCTTCACCGAGCCACAGCAGAGTTCAATACACTTTAACAAAGCAGACTCTGATGCATCTCCAGTGGTGTCTCTCTGCAAAAGGTACAATATTTTATGTGAAAAATAATAAGTTCAACCCTCAACACCCAGACAAAAAATAACATAACTCTAGGCCCATTTTGGTAGTCAAAAAGCTCTGATAAGTAATTAAAAAATGACAAATATCCAAATATAGAAACAGCTAGGACAGTTCCCTATTTTTTTTTAATTCTACTAAATAGGTTGTACAGACTTGTATGATAAATGCTATGCAGTCAGTATATTACAGCATCAGTCATGTAATTGTTGAGTGTACAGCTTAAATCAATATTTCTGGTGAAATCTATGTAAACATCAAACAATGTATTATTAATTCTTTCTACAGTCAAGTGCACCAGGATCAACATTAACTTAATTTGAAATAAATCCCTGGATTTAGAATCCCTGAGCTTGAAGCTTTAATTCTAATATTGAATGGATGACATACACACACACACACACACACACACACACACACACACACACACACACACACATTCATATTGTACTAAGCTTTTAGTGGTGATTTTAATATAGTCATACCTTAAGAATAGGCACATTTGTTTGATCTGCAAGGAACGTTGCACGGTTGCACAGGCCAGCTACACGAGCAAGAGCTGACCAAGTAGCAGAACTTCTGTCAAAAGAGGTTCCACTTTGGTCCTCTGTGGTATCTGCTTCATGAATCTGGTTGTCGAACCACATGTGGGCCACAGTCATACGGTTCTGGGTCAGAGTTCCTGTCTTGTCAGAGCAGATGGTGGAAGTGGAACCAAGTGTTTCTACTGCTTCAAGATTTTTGACCAGGCAGTTCTTTTTAGCCATACGTTTAGCAGTTAAAGTCAGACACACCTGCAACAATTAAGGGAAAATTGAGAATTGTTGTGTCTGCATGAAAAATGAAAAATGTTAAAATGAAAAAAATTTACAGGTTAATTGTTTTATATGCATTTCATACAGGTAATTTATTGATTGGCAGATAGATCTGATCATATCTGATATTCAAGTTGATATTCAATAAAAAGCTATAATCTACTACTATTGTATTATTGTATGTCTACTTATTATGCCTGAAATAGCCATATATCCTTCAACCCAGTATAATTATAGAATAATTTGAAAATTTTTTTGAAAAGGTGAGAGTAATAAAATTCATATTAATTAAATTCAATCAAATTAGACAAGTAGAAACACCATTAACACTAACTAGCATGTATTTCAAATATTATTAAAGCATTGTACTTACAGTGACTGTGGCAAGTAAACCCTCAGGTACATTAGCAACAATGAGACCTATGAGAAAAATGACAGCTTCCAACCAGCCATATCCAAGAATCATGGACAAGATTGAAAAAGTGCCACCCAGGAAAAACGCTACACCGGTGATGATGTGGATGAAATGTTCAATTTCTATGGCGATCGGTGTCTGTCCAACTTCAAGGCTTGAAGCCAGGATAGCAATTCGACCCATCACAGTCCGATCACCAGTGTTGATCACAATGCCTGTGGCAGAACCTGTGGAAAATTTGCATAATGCACCACACATTCACATATGATTTATCTTTTTTCCTAAATAAATAAGTGTTTTCATACTTTCTTGTACCTTCAACACAGTTTGTAGACAGGAATGCAATATTCTTTGTTTCTAAAGGATTTTCATTGGAAAACTGAGGGGTACGGGTTTGGGGCTCAGATTCACCAGTAAGGGAGGAGTTATCCACCTGAAAAAAATAAACCATGAGTCAATAAAATGAAAATTCTTTCCCTTGTTTATGACAATTTCTGATTCATTAATTTCTTACTTTGCATCCATGCGCAGATATAATTCGGAGATCAGCAGGAACACGATCACCACCTTTAATTTCCACAAGGTCACCAACAACCACATCCTCTGCATTAATGCTCTTCTTCTCTCCATCACGAATAACCAGAGCTTGCTATAATACAATGTTTCCAATTCCAATAACTTTTGTGCATGTGCAACATAAATTTGTATTCAGAATAAAATTTGTTTATATGTTTATATACCTGTGGAACAAGTTTCTTGAAGGATTCCATAATCTTTGAACTCTTGGCCTCTTGATAGTAAGAGAAACATCCTGTAACCATTACCACTGCTGCAAGGACAATCCCCAGGTACAGCTAAAAGAAAAAATGTATATCCTGTTCAACATATCTTGCTTATTTTACAATGAGTAAACTTAAAAGCGAGCACATATTTTGACATGATCCTTACATTATCATTTACAGGCTCACTCTCTGTGGAAACTTGTATTGTATAAGCCAAAAAGCAAAGAAAAGCTCCAATCCACAGAAGTGTACAGAATCCACCAAAGAGCTGTTTGCAGAACTTGACCCATTCTGGAGTTGTAGGAGGAGGGGTGAGTGCATTTGGTCCATCACGCTCAAGGATCTCCTTTGCACGGTAAATGGACAAACCCTTAATTAAGTAAAGAGAAAAGTGTTATTTAGTGTGTAAACAAATACTGCATATACTGCTCGTGACTTAAACGTCCTGTAAGTTGCCTTGCTTTTCTGTGTAAAAAATAAATAGATAAAACACATATATCAATAAAATTTCTACTCACTCGACTGAGATCAGTTCCATATTTACGTTGAAGTTCCTCCAAGGTTAATTTATGATCTTCCTGCATGGTAGTCCAATTGTTTTAAGAAGAACATTAGAATATTTTTGGACAAGTGGCAGATTTTTTAGTTCAGCACCTTGCATATTTAAGTATCTTAACAATCGTCAAGAATAGTTTCACTCATGCTGGGCATTAGTACAAAGTGTATTCTGGAAGAAATACTCACCAAGTCTACTTCTTTCTTTAGTTCTTCCAGGTCTTTTTGATCTTTCTTTCCTCCTTTCTTCTTTTTTCCCTCATCCTCAGATGTTGAAGCCAGCCTGTACCTATCATTTCCTACCTTTGTAAATGATTATAAAAATGGTAAATACACAAAAATTACATTTTATATCAAAATACTATTAAAAAACACTGAGTAGAAGAATACAATTATTACTACAATTACAATACAACTGCAACAAACAATTACATATACATGTAGTTATACAATTACAGCAAACCACTTACTCCTAACCCCATTCTTCTCCAAAATCTGTTACTATCCCCCCTTGGACTTCTCGGCTTTTTTGCTTCACAGAGACATGAGTGTCTCTGTGTCTCAAAATCAGGTATGTCAGCCTTTATACTCCAACAACTCACCTGGATGAAGAGGTGGAGAGTTAGGTACAGTTGGAACATACAGGCAGGTCATTTGAACATCTCAATGACAACCAATCAAAGACCTTCCTAAACAAGAAGGAAGTGGGTAAGTTTTTATGGACACATTTAAAAGTATTGTAGACACACAAGGTGTTCATACAGGTAGGTCATAGGAAGTCCTCAATGACAATTAATTAATACAATGAATTATGTATTAAAATATAAAACAAATTTAAGAAATACTTTACATAGTGGTTAATTAAACGCATTATTAATTATTTACTATTTATCAATAATTAATCAAGATTTGTCATCAGGATTTATTTCATGTACCAATTGTGTAAAGAAATTTCATATAGTTTTGGCTGAAAAGTGGAATAAATAGTGATCTATTTAGCAAAATAATCTGAACAACTCAGTTTATCTTAGTTGTCTATTTCATATGATGAGTGTATGTGATCTTTTCCTAGAAACATGGAACTCTCCTTGTGATTTAGTTAACATTATGGAAGCTACATTAAAGCATAAAATATATTCATTATTACCGAGTGTTTATGTGTAAACTGTTCATGTCACTATGGTAAGTGCAACAGTATACAAAATGGTGTCATCTTTATATGGACAGTGTAGATTTGTGAACAGTTCAGTGTTTATACTATGCACATTTAGGATGTGGACGATGTGTTTGTGGACAAGTACTTTGGTTCATGTCTTTGAGAAGCCTGAATGTCCTACCTGTATAATTGAAGGTTGAGCAAGATATAATTCAAGGTTCCACCTGCATTCCAATCTCCTTCTCCTCAGGTGAGCTAGTAGCAGTGTCAGACAAGCCACCTCAACATACATACAAAACTCCTCATTGGTCTTGTTTGCAATAATTTCAATGTATTCCACAGTCAGTAACTTTGATTTCAGCAACATCATCTGTGTATTCTAGGAGGTGTCAAGTAATGAAGTACAAATAGTACGCACCTTACTTAAGTAGGCATTTTGGGTATCCATACTTTACTGGAGTAATTATTTTTCAGCCAACTTTTTAATTCTGCTCCTTACATTTTCACACAACAATCTGTCCGTTCTACTCCTTAAATTAAAAATAGCCTCCTTACTTTCATTTTGGCTTATATTCAATAACAATTATATTGTTAAATGGCTCCCTCTGGATAGAGTGAATATGATTGTGGTTGGATGAGAAGTATAAACATATATTATGTTTATAAGGACATAACCAGTATTGGAGACATTACTCAAAAAACATTATTTCTTAAAAGTGATTATTTCTCCACTACTGGCTAATTTATCAAACGGGTGCTTTCTCATTGCCCTCTGTAAATGAAGCTACAGTATGTAGCTTGGTAGAGACACATTTGAATAAATTAGTTTCGAAACATTTACTTCTAAACTTTTACTTGAGTAATAGGCTTGAGTTGTTACTTCAACTTCTACAGAAGTCTTTTTAAACCCTAGTATCAATACTTCTCCTGAGGAATGAATGGTAATACTTTTCACACCACCGATTCTAGATCAGATAATATTACAATGTCTTGACATGAAATAATGTTAATGTGAGATACAACGAACAACAACAAATACAATCGATATCCACAATATATATTATTTTTCATTTAATTAATATTTATGACTACATTTATTTTTAAGATTATCAGTGTATTATTTTTCCTTATAACAAAATCAAACTCCTTTTTTATAATATGTGAATTGCTGCTGAGTAATTTATAACAAATATATTTTTAGTTTATATTATAAAACTGAATTTATTCCAGACAAGTAGTTGAGGATTTTACTATTAATTATGCAATCAATTCACTGATCAATATTACAACCTCTATCTTGCTTGTTGCTGAATTGTACCATTCAAATTGGCATGAGCAAATAGTCTTCTAGCCATAATTCTTCAGATCATTTAAATAAGATTGACTTCAACTAATTAATACTAACAGAATAAATATCAAATCCGGTCAGAATTCAAAAGAAATTTCCACAGTGCCATTCTGATAGATAGACACTGTTTTATTTTACTCACCAAAGAATTGAGCAATAACCCTTTTACATGACAATATATTGCAAGAGTGTTGAGTTCAGTACTCCCTGAAGGTTAATCAAATTCTTTCACACAATTGCCAGCCCAATTTCTTGCTAATTATTTGTTTGTATAAGTTGGTGTAAATTGCATAATTGTGGGAAAAGCTGATTGGGACAAATGTAACATAATACTTAATGTAATCACCTAAACTGTTAGGAGATGATCTACTGACACCACCGATTGGGATATTTTCTGTAAAGATATTGAAGGCCTTACATACTGATTATGTATACTGACTGAGTATAATTCAATTCAATTCAATACAATTTTATTTATAAAGCGCTTTTAACAATTTGTCATCGTCTCAAAGCAGCTTTACATAATACTTGTGAGAACAGTGAAAATCAGTTTTGCCCTAATTGTTTCTTAATTGTTTCTTGTTGAGCAAGCCGAAGCGACGGTGGCGAGGAAAAACTCCCTGAGAACAGGAAGAAACCTTGAGAGGAACCAGACTCAACAGAGAACCCCATCCTCATTTGGGTTGTTAGTGTTGTGTGTGGTTGAGGATGTTTATTGTGTAGTGTGGAGTGTATTCATGAATTTGAAGCATCATCAACCAGGGGCGGGTCACCAGGAGGATCGGACAGGAACAGAGTGCAAAGGGGGTCTGGGTCACTGACAGCTCGCCAGTGGGACATGTAACTCAACGGAGAGAGAGAGAGAGAGAGAGAGAGAGAGAGAGAAAGAAGGAGAGAAATGAGTGGTTAGTCACAGTCATGGTTGCAGTATGGGAGTGTGTATGTTTAGTGTATGTAACTAAAAGGAGAATCAGGGGGAAACACAGACATGAGAGCTTCCTGATGTGTAAGCAAACAGTCACTCTCACCACCACAAACCTGAGTGATTTATGAGAGTGAGGCAGACAGCAACTAAACACACCAGATCACTATAATACTCAACATCCATGTGTCCCCCAGATCTACTCCTTTATCTAAGGTAGGACTATTCACTAAAAGCTTGGTTAAATAAGAAAGTTTTCACCCTGCACTTAAACACTGAGACTGTGTCTGATTCTCGAATATTAATCGGAAAAGAGTTCCATAACTTTGGGGCTTTGTAAGAGAAAGCTCCAAAGTTATGGAACTCCCTTCCGATTAATGTTCGAGAATCAGACACAATTTAACTGACTATGTTCATATTTGCAAGGTCAGTATATTACCCACAAAGAGAGTATGCTGCTTCCGAAATAATATACCGTGGGTGACGAAGGACATCAAGGGATTACTGATGTATTCAGCTGTGGTGAAAAGGAGGAGATGAAAAGCACACAGGAGAACGCGCAAGAGAAAAAAGAGATAAACCAACATAAGAGAGGTATGGAGTGGGATGAGGACCATCACTGGTCAGGGAAGACCGACCAGTTGATGATGAGGATAGACATACAGATGTCAATGAGTTAAATCTGTTTTTAACAGGTTTGATGATGTGGTTTCTGCACATTCACCACCCAGCTCCTGCAATAACTTAGACTCCTTACTTCCCTCATCACCCACGAATAAACACCCTGTGCCCCAAAATAAACATCAATCTATTCCATCTATCTTATCTAGCCTATCAATTGAACACAAGTGTGGATGTCAAACCTTCTTCCTGCTGCACAGAGCTTACACTCATCTTGAGGAGAAAATAAGTGCCATTGGTCTTGTTTACGAGTACCTTCAACAACCTAAGACCAGCCCTATTATTTAGACCAATGAGAAGCATCACAGAACACCACACAAGGTGGACATCAATCCTTACAAGCCTATGTAAATTCTTTCACATATGCCAGTGATGTTAGGACGCTGGGTCTGCATTCCTCCCAGGAGAGGTCCCCAACCCCAACCTTCTAACCAGTAAACAATAATTTCCCAATAATAGGCATATAATAAATAAAAGGCACATCAGCAAAATGAATTAATATTTGATATTTATATTGATTTATAACAGTATCAAAGAAAGTTGCATTTGCAGAGGAAATAAATTGTGACATAACCAAAAAATAATTATAATGGAATACATAGGTATTGTCATGACATTTAAGGCTTTTTAACATTTATATATTGTGGACATCCCAACGATTGCTTTGGGACATGTGAAGCCTGGCACAGTTTTCTCTTGTGTGTCAGTTTTCCTGACACACAAATTTTCTATAAAAGAGGTCATCAAATGTTGCCAGGAGTGTCTAAGTTATTCATAAATCTATGTAGAATTAAATAATTGATCAAATAATGATTGACCAGATAAGTGCAATAATAAATATAGTTCTTAAATTTTAAACTCCATGCAGCTTGTGCAAAAATATACTTTAAGAAAGATAAAAGTCTGTGTGTTAGTCTATGCCAGCTTGGTGTTCAGGCATTTATATATATATATATATATATATATATATATATATATATATATATATATATATATATATATAAAACATGTAGAAAAATGTAAAAACCATTCTCTTTTAACAGATTTGAAAATTAAAAAATCCGAACCTACTACATATTGTCAAGAAATAAGCCACACCCCTATTGTAGTTTGATACTGCACCACCATGTGGTTAAGAACTGTAACAACTTTCAATATTCTAAAATTGTTTAAATAATTTAATTTACCAATTATTCAATTATTTAAGTTCTTTTATCCTATAATTCCCAAGATAATTCTGAAATGAATGCAAACCAACTGAAATTCCATTGAAAATCAACTGAAATTCCAAATGTAAATTCCTTGTGTCTGTGTGTATGAGATTGTATGAGAGATTCTGTAGCAAGCAGGAAGCTGGCTTGTTCACTTGCAAAAATATTGCAAATCGAATTGTTTCTCATTTGTGCATCTTTGTGCATATACAGATGTTCTCCATTTTGCAGCAATACTGCAGCCATGGGTTACTTGAATGCTTAATTTTGAAAGCTAACAGATGTTGTGATTAAACTGGAAAATTATTGACCTCCAAAATATAATGTGCTAATACTAACACATTTTGATTGGAAAAACCAGTTTACAAGTTTGTTCTCCTTTGAGCAACAAACTTGTAAACTGTATCCATCATGGTGGGTTATCAGTGCTGATAGTCATCTGGAAAAGGACTGGATCAGGGAACTACAGTGACCATGTGATCAGGTGTAAT
>JACRUU010000022.1:3139838-3259838 GCA_030449085.1 Kryptopterus vitreolus
TTTATCTATGTCAATTTGTTGTTCTGTTTATTGACAAAACTTGTTACAATTTTAGATTGTCATTACTTGTAATTCTTACTTGACTTTCATGACCGTTATATAATAAATGTTGTTTTCCAAAATGCTATTTCTCTTCATTGATTAAGTGATAGGAACATATTGTGTTTTTAACATATTTTGTTAAAATTGCATGTTAACAATTTCCAGCAACATTTTCTTGTTTTACTGATCTTAAGAAATTTTAGGTGTGCAGAGGTAAAAACAATTGGACACACACAAACACACACACACACACACACACACACACACACACACACACACACACACACACACACACACACTCACCTAACACCCCCACAACAGGACAATAGTCTGTTTTCCACTACGAGAAACATTAACAACTTGGTTCTCGTGATGCAGAGGATTTTTGTCAGTCTTATCTTTAAAACTTATTTGAACAACTTGATATCTCACACCTCAAACACACACACACACACACACACACACACACACACACACACACACACACACACACACACACACACACACACACCTACCTACCATTGCACACAGACACCCACACAAGGACGTTGTCTGTCTTCCAATATGAGAAACATAAACAACTTGGTTCTCATAGCACAGATTCTGATGGCACTCAACTGAATCTCTTTGCAGCACACACAGACACACACAAACAGGAAGGTTTTAACCCCCCTTTGAACAATACCATTGCTTCACCCCTATTACATCTGGTAGAGCACCAGAAAACTAGATGACGAAGGTCAGTAAAGCAGACCCACTCATAAACACCAGTCAGAGGGATCAGGGCCGGGGTCATAATTCTTGACCTGTCATACCCCCCCTCATAAATCAATCAAATTTTGGCACATGGGCTATGATACTACTACTAGGGTCGACCTGAGCCCGTTCCATAGGTGGGACGGAGCTTTATCTCAGGATGACCTGTCTGTCAAGACATACATGATGTCATAAGAGATTCCATAGTTGGTCACGCCCAAACAGTTTTCCCATAGTGAAATACCTAGCAAAGTTAGAAAAAGAGCATACACGGGGGTACAGAAAAATTAAAGAAGGTGCTCTAGACTGATGAGTCCAAATTTGACAAAAATTAGTGTCTGTGAAGAAATAATAAATGTATTCATGAGAACAAATTACAACAAATTTCAAATTAATGCATTTCCTCAGAAAAAACATCAACTTGTGGAAATGTGTTCTATTGTAGATCCCTTATCTAGAAGCATCGTCAAACAGAAAATTTCAGAAGTAATTAAACCTGTTCTATAAATAATAAACTCTTCTAGCACTAGTTATGTACCTAAATCTTTTAAACTGGTAGTTATCAAGTCACTGATTAAAAAACCTGACCTTGATCCCTGTCAGCTTTCCAACTATAGGCCAATATCCAACCTCCCCTTTATCTCCAAGTTTCTAGAAAAGTTTGTAGTACACTAGTTACATTCATATCTACTTAGAAACAAAGTATCAGTCAGTATATCAGCCTCATTATAGTTGTAAAGTGGTAAAAGACCTGTTATTGGACTCTGATTAGGGATGTATTTCCTTTCTAGTGTTGCTTGAACTTAGTGCTGCTTTTGATACTATCGATCACAATATCCTACTTGCTAGACTAGAAAATGTTTGAATAAAGGGAAAAGTTTTCTCCTGGCTTAGATCTTATTTGGCTGATTGCTATCAGTTTGTCAATGTAAATGTGTTCTCCACACCCTGTGAGGTAAAGTTTGGTGTTCCAAAGGCATCTGGCTTACTCCCTCTGCTTTTCTCTTTATATATGCTGCCCCTGGGTGAAATGAGACGTAAACATGGCATTAGCTTTCATCGCTATGCTGGTGATTCACAATTGTATGTTTCAGCAGAGAGATCAGCTTAACCATGTTGATGAGTGTGAATTACTACTGTAACTCTCTACAGTCTGATAGTTCTAGTAAATACATAAACATGCTTCAGTTAGTCCTGAACGCAGCAGCAGGGCGTTGCCAAGCTCCAGTCTCCAGCTGAAGGCATCGCCAAGGGTGACACCTAGCTCCTGTCTCCAGCCGAGTGTCGCAGAGCTTGCTCTTAATTCCTGTTCCTGCCTTGGATCTTGTTCTGCCCTGCCCACATGATCTCAATTTGGACTTTGACTCTGTTTTTTTGGACTTTGGGTTTTGTATTTTGTCTGCAGGCCTAACTGGCCCTTATCCCAGAGATCCCTCACATCTGTGTTACTTTCTGGCTCTGCCTTTTAATTATGCTGCCATAGATGGAATTTCCATAGTCCCCAACAGCACAATGTTTTAACTTTTCACAACAATGCAGGCAATCAATAATGCAAATCTTTAATCCACATAATTTACTGAGTTGCTTTTTAAATGTTGGGGTGTAGGTTATAGTTTAGTTCAAGATGGACAAGGGAATCTAAATTTTAATCTAGTTGTGTTTTAAACAAAGAAAATCATTTGCAAATTAAAGTTCATTTATTGAATTAAAAAATGCCTAGGCAACACTGATATATTTAAATTTCATGCAAATGTACATATACAGTATCTACAGAGGTGGCAAAGCACACACATCTTATAGAATAGAATAGTCTTTATTTGTCACATATACAGTACATTCATTCATTCATTCATTCATCTTCTATCGCTGTATCCGCTCTTCCCTCGGGTCACGGGGACCCTGTGCTTATGTCAGGCATCTATGGGCATTAAGGCAGGATATACCCTGGATTGAATGCCAACCCATTGCAGGTCTCACTCTTACATTCAAACACACAATCACACACTAGGGACAATTTTCCAAGGTGCCAATCAACCTACCGTGCAACCTACCCTGAGGCACGGGGAGAACATGCAAACTCCACACACACATGGCTGAGACGGGAATTGACTGTGGCGGTGTGAGGCGAACGTGCTAACCACTAAGCCACTGTACCTCTACATATACATTATATTAAAATTGTTTCTTTGCATATTCCAGCTTGTTTGGAAGCCTTAATGCACTGAGCTACCCCCTCACTCCTGGGACATAGCCCCTCCCTAAATTTCTTACCCAGATAAAATTACAAATATTCATGTTTTAAAATACTCAGTTAATAGTTAAAGTACTACAGTAAAAAAGTATGGGCTCTGACATGTACTTAAGTAAAAATGATCTGTTCAAAATACTTACTACTTTTCAAGTTTTAAATACTCTAATTAACATGGGCATGGACAAATTACAATGCTTTACGCAAATATATGACTCATTCATTTATTCATTCATCTTCTACCACTATATCTGATCTTCCCTTGGGTCACGGGGAGCCTGTGCCTATCTCAGGCGTCTATGGGCATTAAGGCGGGATACACCTTGGATGGAATGCCAACCCATCGCACAAATATATGGCTCAACAAATATATAACTCAACATAGAGGTTGAACACAAGAAAATTCTTGCAGCAGTTTTAAAGTAATTATGTCAGCATAATCATCAGTCAGCATTCAAAAACAAAAACAACAAAAAAAACATTAACACATCTGATTGATTAGATTAAGTTTATTCAACACAATACAAAGACCATTGAGCTGTAAGAATTAAATGAAATGGTTAGAACATTGTGTGAGCAGCAGGTATTGGTTGGTATGGCAGGGTGCTTTAATAATACGTCTCCTTCTCCACCCAGCCTATGAAAAGTAACAGAAAAAAATACACTTGGTTATGAATTATATATATATATATATATATACATATATATATATATATATATATATATATATATATATATATATATATACATATATATATATATATATATATATATATATATATATATATAAAATTTGATTATATTTTCATGTAAAGTCAGTGCTTTAGACTACTGCTGTTGTTCTCAAATAGTGGGGGCAACGTGGAGCGTTGCGGGTTGGGGGGTTGTGACCCCAGGGAATATTCTTTTTTGCCATATGAGAATAAAGTATAATTGCACATTCAGTACAGTGGGTGGCAGTGGCACTCTCAGTCTCAGAGTATGCGCAGGGAGTAACATGACCAAAAAATACGTCAAAGCGTAACAAACACTTAACACATATACATACACATACACATACCTGACAGACGATTATGTTAAATAGAGAAATTAGCTTTATACATTATAGAAGGCAACATACCCCCTGGATTTCGCCTTAGAAGGTATCTTCTTGCTTCATCATAGAAGAAAATGAGGAGTGAATATGGAATAGCACATAATAGCCACCATGGTCTGTAAAGGTAAAACATACAAAATCTCAGTGTAGTTTGACACAAACCCTTTTCCATATTTTAAGGAGTTCTTTTTATTAAGAGGCTCAAATGTTAGTGAGGACTTACTTCAGAGGATACATTCTAAGAGCAACATCCATTCCTGGACAGTAGGATAAGAAGGCTGCAAGTGCTGTCTCCTCAAAAATGCCAAAGATGAGGACTTTGTTTTTCCTGGGGGAGGGGAAGAAAATACACACTTATCATTAACTGAATGCCATTTGTTTTCTGAAAGTGAGTCATTTATTTACATACTTCATTCCCTGCTGCACAATGGAATTAACCCTGGTCTTACAAATGATCAAGTCTGCCACCTGCACTACAACAATACTGACAAAGAATGCAGTATGGCATGTGTACTCCAGAATTTTTCTGCTCTCATAGGTCTGCAAAATAGATATAAAGTGACTTAGAACCAATTAATATGTTTATTGATTTTGTTGTTATTCATTTACATATTTGTAATACATACCCATTGCTGGCCATAGAAATCCACCAGGTCATTATAATCTTTATTGTCCCAGTCTATACGCAGTCCTATCAGAGATAGTGGCATGAAACCATTCTCAGCAAGGACAACAAAGTATGTAAAGAACCCTGCTGCTGCCTGCATCATTCCTAATAAAGAAGAGAAAAGCATAACTGCATTACTTTTGTTTTTCTTCTTTAAAATAAATACAATCAAAGTACAATTTTCTTAAAAACACGTCTTGTGTAATAAGCACAATCTTACCAATTTGACCATAAGCCATACTAATAAGCCTTTCATTCACCAATTTGTCTGTTTTGGCATTTCTGGGTTGCCTCTTCATGATATCACTCTCAGCAGCCTCATAGGCTAAAGAAATAGCAGGAACCTGTAAAAGTTTACCCAGCAGTTACATAAGATGTCATTTAAAATGACATCATGACAGTTTATTAATAATGAATTACCATATCAGTTCCAAGATCAATACACAAAATAGCGACTGTGCCCAGAGCCAGAGGAATGCCCGCAATGACAAAGAAGAGGAAGGGTGACATCTCAGGGATTTTACTTGTCAGTGTGTATGCAATGGATTTCTTCAGGTTGTCAAAGATCAGTCGCCCTAGAAAGAGAATTATACTTGAATCAGAAGAGCTGAAATGTTCACACAATAAGGAAGCTAAATTTCAGTGACACCATGTACCTTCTTCGACTCCGGTAACAATAGAAGCGAAATTGTCATCCAGTAGAATCATATCAGCAGCCTGTTTGGAGACATCCGATCCAGCAATACCCATCGCTACACCAATATCAGCCTTCTTCAGAGCAGGGGAGTCATTAACACCATCACCAGTCACCGCTACAATAGCACCCTGTTGATACAATGTCATATGTCAGGTATATCTAAATCTAACAAATGCACTTAGCAATGAAGGGATAAACACACAATGACAAACTAAAACCTAAACATCTAAAATCTAAACAGAAACCTACTCAACGTTCATTTAAAGAGCAAATAATTGTACCTGTCTCTGACAGCCTTCCACAATGATCAGCTTTTGCTGAGGAGATGTTCTGGCAAACACAATCTCAGTATGATATTTAAGAATGTCATCCAACTGCTCTGCTGTCATGTCCTTCAACTCTCCACCATGAACAACACTGGCCTTTGCCTCTCTAAATATAAGTTTATTTAGATGTTAACCTTTGAAAGTAACAATATAATAATAATAACAATAATAATAATACTGAATAAAATTGTACTTCACCTTGGGTTTACTTCTTCAATGGAAATGTTCAGGCGAGCAGCAATGTCTTCTACTGTCTCAGTGCCTTCAGATATGATACCCACACCCTTAGCGATGGCTTTAGCTGTAATTGGATGATCTCCTGTAACCATGATTACCTGAAAATGCAGGCAAATATTTAATATGTGGCAATGGTCATCTAATCACAGGTGGAAGAACCTTTGTTTGAAATAAAAACAAAAACTTACCTTGATTCCAGCACTCCTGCATTTGGCTACAGCATCAGGAACAGCAGCACGAGGAGGATCAATCATAGACATGAGACCAAGAAAGCACAGGTTCTCAGTGGGGAAGTTCACTGTTTCTGTGTCAAATGCAAAGCCTACAGGGAACTGATCATCAGGAAGATTGAAATGGCAGAATCCTGTAAAATGGAGGGTAACATTTTCATTAGTAAAGTTAATTAGTAAAATGCAAGATATGTAATTATCTTTTTACTTATATTTTAAACTGATGTTTAGTTATATTTATGGAATGCAGGGGCCCATGGTTTAAACAGTGCTGACTACATCCAATATTAAATAACACAGCCATGCTCTCCTAATCATAACAATTATAAGAACACATACATAGATGTACTTGTTCACAGTTTGTTGAAAATGCTTTATTTATATATATATATATATATATATATATATATATATATATATATATATATATATATATATATATATCAGTTACTGTACATCAACCTATTTTGTGTCTTTGCGTGGCTTTTTCAACCTAGCACTTTTTCTAGTGTATCTAGTGTATCATGTCCTGTAACAAACCATAGACATAGCCTAGTTTACATAGCTAACAATGAACAAGTCAGAATTCAACAAGATGTCTGGCAAACACTGGTTTCAAAAGTATTCTCAGTCATTCATCAGGTAAAAGTATAGATACTGGGGTTTCAAATTTATCCTCCACATAATTTGTGTATTATGAAGGGAAATCATACATTTGATAAATGAGATAGTAGTGGAGAAATAATCAATTTTAAGAAATATTCCAACACCGGTTATGTCCTTGCTGGAGTGTGAAGTGATTTGTGTCTTGTGCAGGTGCGATGGATCAAACGCACAAACCGAATAGGGTGTCGTAATGGTATATGTTTATACTTCTCATCCAACCACAATCACATTCACTCTATTCAGATGGACCAATTTATCCGGATAGTTTTTTTTTAAACTTTGACAAGATGGAATTAATACAAGCCAAAATGTAATATGATTAAGGGTGCTGTTTTTAAAATGTAATACGTAGAAAGTACAGATTATTGGGTGAAATAGTAAAGAGAACAGAAGTAAAGTCGTAAAAAGTCGTCTGAAAAATAATCACTATAGTAAAGTAATGAAGTATTTGTACTCATCATCATCATCATCTTTTCTTATGTTCTATATGGTGGATTTTCAGCCTGGATACATTTCTTAGGTAACAAAATATGACATTGTTTTATATAAATATATTAATATAATGTGAGGTTAAATTACTAACATGACATTTAAACAGATCATAGTAAATGCAAATTTTGCATGAGTCCTTTAAAACATATAATATAATATCTTATAGTATAATAACATAATATAATATTAATAATATTAATAATAATAATTATCTATACTAATTTCTTTCTCTAGATATAAAAAAATAATAAAGCTGTCCTATTAGATCGGAAGGTTGCGGGTTCAAGCCCACGTTAGACAACCTTCCACTTGTAAAGAAACAAGTAAACCTCTGTTTTAATGGCTGATCCT
This sequence comes from Kryptopterus vitreolus, assembly GCA_030449085.1. NCBI lineage: Eukaryota > Metazoa > Chordata > Actinopteri > Siluriformes > Siluridae > Kryptopterus > Kryptopterus vitreolus. Next base: position 3,147,647 of record JACRUU010000022.1, read on the forward strand.
GCACTCTGACCAAGACAGATGTATGTATATATTGATCTATGTATATATTGTATGTATATTTGACAAATAAAGACTACTCTCTTCTCATTAGAGAACTAAAAAATTAATTTTATGGTACTTTTAGACCAGATAAAATGTTTGATTAACTTGTGATTAATAACAAGTTATGTTTTAATTATGGGATTAATCGTGATTAAATATTTCAATTGATCACCAGTATGATTTTGTTAGAAATAATGAATGATTTCATCAAACATTGCCTTCATCAAAACAAAAATAAAGACAAAAACCTTTTGCAGCAATTACAGCCTGACTGACCTTATGCATTCAAGCTTTCAAGTTTTCAAGATAACTTTACTACGGTACAATGGTTCTCAGCTGTGCCACACAATTGCAAAAGGGTTTTCAATCCGCCATATAAAGTGATTAACTTGAATTATCATATACTATATGTACTACTGCTCAAAAGTTTGAGATCACAATTTTTTTGGTTTCCTAAAGAAAAAGCACATTTGCATGCAATTTGCAAACAATTTTATCCATTTTACAAAAAATTTATGTCAGACAGACGATTTTTTTTTGGGATAAAGTAAACATTAGCATTTGTTTTGGTGGGTCTGTCATTCAGGCTCATTTCAATATAAATATGCTAATATCACATACCTAGAACTCTTTCCCCAAGGCCTCCAAGTTTCATATATGCATTCTGGAATGCATCTTTCATTTCATCATCAAGCGGTTGCTCTTTTCCTTGAATTATAATAGTTGAACACCGGTCTAGGATCCTTTCAGGTGCTCCTTTCATTAATAGCAGATGCTTGGTTTCTGACGCATTTGGGTTCTTGTGGATTGAAAGCTAAAAATCACAAAACCGTTGCCGTTAATACAATGGACAAACCATATAAAACGGAAAAGCTTCGCAAAAAACTCACCTGGTATTTATTAGTGGAGTTGAATGGGATCTCAGCCACTTTTGTGTATTTACTTCTTAGATCATTGACTGAACCACAGCAGAGCTCAATACACTTCAACAAGGCTGATTCTGATGCATCTCCTGCAGTATTTCTCTGTAATGGTTCAAAATAATATAACAGTAAAAAGTACTGACAGTTCCAGTAATTTGAATACACAGTCAGTTAAGAATTTAACTCAGTCATGCTCTTTGACCTGCCGGCCATGAAAACAAACTGTTACTAGCTTGAGTCGGTCCAAAAGAAAGATTTGACAATTAGTTATAATAAATGCATAATTCGATGTTAAAGCTCTATTTTTTTCTGCCAGGGGAAAATGTAGAAAATATATGGATTCCAAGCTTTAGACATCTTTTGCACAGAGAATCTCTGAGCTTCATCTTTATTCCTTCTAAAACAAACAATCTACTTTGATCACTGCGGCAATTATAGCCTGGCAGACATTAGGCATTTCAGCTGTCATTTGTTAAGATAATTTTACTCCATTGGTCCAATGGTTCTCATTCATTCATTCATTCATCTTCTACCGCTATATCCGATCTTTCCTCGGGTCACGGGGAGCCTGTGCCTATCTCAGGCGTCTATGGGCATTAAGGCAGGATACACCCTGGATGGAATGCCAACCCATCGCAGGGCACACACACACATATACACACACACACACACTAGGGACAATTTTCCAAGGTGCCAATCAACCTACCTTGCATGTTTTTGGACCGGGGGAAACCGGAGAACCCGGAGAAAAACCCCCTGAGGCACGGGGAGAACATGCAAACTCCACACACACATGGCCGAGACAGGAATCGAACCCGGACCCTGGCGGTGTGAGGCGAACGTGCTAACCACTACGCCACCGTGCCCCTCCAATGGTTCTCAGTTTTCTCTTAATCAATTAGCTGTCTAACATTAATTGTTTATAAAAATGATAAATCTGCGTTTCTCATCATTACTAAGCTGTAACATTTTTCCTATATTTTTCCTTTTTCCCCCCACATTTTTCCATTTTTCCAATTTTCTAACTACTTCCTTAGATTTAACATCCTTCTTTCAAATATATAACCCTAAATCCCATTAGGTGGTACTTTTAAGTTTGAGAAGGTTATAATGTGATCATAAGTTATTATGGGCGTTTTCCTGTGCTTACTACTGAAATATTAGTTAACCTCTGATTACTGCAGCTACAGCAACAAATGGTTAAAATGTAAAACAATTGTAGTTCCCACCTTAAGGATAGGAACATTGGATTGGTCACCAAGGAACACTGCCCGGTTGCACAGGCCAGCTACACGAGCAAGAGCAGTCCAAGTCGCAGAACTTCTGTCAAAAGAGGTTCCACTTTGGTCCTCTGTGGTATCTGCTTCATGAATCTGATTATCAAACCACATGTGGGCCACAGTCATACGGTTCTGGGTCAGAGTTCCTGTCTTGTCTGAGCAGATGGTGGAAGTGGAACCAAGTGTTTCTACTGCTTCAAGATTTTTGACCAGGCAGTTCTTCTTGGCCATACGTTTAGCAGTTAAAGTCAGACACACCTACAATGGGGATGAATTAACTTAATTAAATTATCTTTTTTTAAAGGAAAATCACAGTATTGATATAATTCCTATTCCAACTCATAACATACATAATAATTAAATTCTAATTTAACCTACATAATATTACACTTACAGTTACTGTAGCAAGCAGACCCTCAGGCACATTGGCAACAATGATTCCAATAAGAAAGATGACAGCTTCCAACCAGCCATAACCAAGAACGAGAGACAGGGTGCAAAATGTGACACCCAGAAACACAGCCACAGCAGTGATGATGTGAATAAAGTGCTCTATCTCTATGGCAATTGGCGTCTTTCCCACCTCAAGGCTTGAGGCCAGGGTAGCAATTCGACCCATCACAGTGCGATCACCAGTGTTAATGACAATACCAAAGGCAGAACCTTAAGAAGAATTGTACATTAAGAGGAATATGTTATTACAATTTGTGGAACGCCGAATAAAATCATATTCAAGTTTATTATTCTAAGCAATGCACATTGTCACAATACAGCTTTAAAGACAAACTGAAGAAGAAACCATTAAAAAAAACATGTTTTCTTGCATATTCAGTAGCCTTATATCATGTAGAAATGACTTTGTGGATCCTGTCCACATTTCAGAAGCTGAGTTAATTATATATTTAATTATTTCTTTCTATTACCTTCAACACAGTTTGTTGAAAAGAATGCAATATTCCTTGTCTCCAGTGGATTATCATGGGAGAACTCAGGAGTACGAGGTTGAGGTTCAGATTCTCCAGTAAGAGATGAATTGTCAACCTATGAACAATTACTCAGTTGATAAATTAATTCACTATCTTTTCTATTTTCACAGAAATGCATCTCAATTTCATCAGAATTTCCACATGTAACTTGAATGGAAAAATGAAATTATACCTTACCTTGCATCCATGTGCAGTTAATATTCGCAGATCAGCAGGGATTCGATCTCCACCCTTGATCTCAACCAGATCACCAGCAACTACTTCCTCAGCTTTAATGTCCTTCTTTTCACCATCACGGATTACTAATGCTTGCTGTGTATAAAATTCCTGTGTGTCATACATCATTACATTGCCAATAAAATACTACATATCACTATTTGAATACCTGCGGCACGAGATTCTTGAAGGAATCCATAATTTTTGAGCTTTTAGCCTCTTGGTAATATGAAAAACATCCAGTAATCAACACCACTGCAGCCAGAACAATACCCAAGTACAACTGAAAAAAAGCATGATATCAATTAGTACAAGATTTACAAAACATGTGGTAACAATACTTTTACTTTTGTGATGAAATAAACATAATGTCTCACATTATCATTTGTTGGATCAGACTCTGTAGACATCTGAACAAAAAAAGCCAAAAAACAAAGAAAAGCTCCAATCCACAATAATGTACAAAATCCACCAAACAGCTGTCTGCAGAACTTAATCCATTCTGGGGTAGTGGGAGGAGGCGTCAGGGCATTGGGTCCATCTCGTTCCAGGATCTCCTTTGCACGGGAACTGGATAAACCCTTACAATAATACATTGTTTATTTTTTATGTGTTTAACTTAATTAAATATGCAAAGTTGATGCATTGTTTTTTTTTATTTTGCATACCTTGTTAAGATCGGTGCCATATTTCTGATGGAGTTCATCCCAAGACAGCTTATGATCATTCTATGAATGAGAAGTACACCGTAAATATAAAACTAATAAAACATCATGCAGATCATGGAAAAAATATACCAAATCCATTACTTACCAAATCCAATTCTTTCTTTAGATCCTCAGTTTTCTTTTCTTGACTGTCCTTTTCATTAACCACCTTGTATTTATCATTTCCCCTCTGTATAAAAAATAAACAACAACGTAATAGAAAAGTATAAAACACATAGCTTTAATTATACTTCATTTGTCTCCCTGGGGAAGATTTAATATTTCATATATATATCATATATATATATATATATATATATATATATATATATATATATATATATATATATATCTATATATATATATATATATATATATATATATACAAGATATAATATGCCGGTTATCATCAGGTAAAAAAATTTTGAGCCTCTTCCCTTTTGTATGCAAAGACCCCTTACTTATCCAACAAACACTTTCATAAAAATATTTAGGTATCTATAAGACCTAACTACAAGAAAGTAAACAATGATATAGTAAAAAAATCATTAAAATCAGAGTAACTCACTCCTAATCCCATTTTTCTATTTTTTGTAACAGCTGTCCTCCTCCCTACAGTCCTCTTGTCTGTGCCCTACAGATGCATCAGAGGTCCTGCATCACTAAATCAGGTTCATAGATCTTTATACTCCTTCCTTTATCCTGTCTGGTGTGTGTGGTTTGGGTAAAACTGGATATATGGGTAGGTAATTTGTCTACATGAAAACAAATCAAAACAAAAACACAAGTATTCCCTCAACATCTGTTATGTTTCTGGAAAAGTTGTTAAATTATTAGTAATGCACATAGTTTCTATACAGGTAGGTGACTCTTACTTTATTCCTAAACACGTTCTTCCTGTTACTGTAGTCTAAATGAACTTGTAAGAACAGTTATCCTCAACTATGAGTAGTGGTGATGCTTTCCTTTTAAATTTCAAATTTTTTTTCAAACTTATAACTCATATGATCCACCCTATATATATATATATATATATATATTATATATATAGTAATATATATATATATATATTATATATATATTATATGTAATGTTTTTTTGGATGATGTAAACAATAGTATTCCTTTTGGTGGGCCTGTCATTCAGGCTCATTTCAATATATATATATATATATATATATATATATATATATATATATATATATATATATATATATATATATATATATATATATATATATACAGTTAATATTGTTAAATAGTTAAAATAGGTAGTGATGAATTATAATATGTTGTTATAATATGTTGTGTTGTGTATGATTTTATGTATAATAATTTGATAATGTTAGTTTGTAATATATTAGCTGACTGAGAGTTAAAAGGAAATACAAATAATACAATTGAAGCGTTAACAACATACTTATTTGTCAAAAATGTAGGAATAAAATTAATTCACACACATCCTTTCTGCGTGAAAAAGGGGGTTAGATTGATCCTACATATGAATGAGTGCATGTTCTGTGTATACTTTTGTGTATCTGGTATAATTATTCCAAATTCACCAGATATTAATCTGACTGAGCATCTGTAGGATCATGTTTCTGGGCATACGTGGGTGTACACAAGGGACCTATGCAATATTAGGAAAGTGGTAATGACTGATTGGTGTATATACCACATTACCACCACACAGTAGTTTGCACATAAACTTGTCTCTGTATACCATACACATGAGCTATGCGGGCAAAATATTCATCAGAATTTTTCCAAGAATTTCTGCTAGAGAATAAGTTTTTCCATGATTCTGTTGACACAATTTCAATTTCACAGAACTTGGGACAGCAGGTCCTAGAAATCTGTGGAATTTGCCTTCCAGAAATGACATTTATTTTTTCATTTAACCCTTAAATATGTTGTATACTTATTTCCTCATTTCCCTCTCAACTTCGTTTCTTCACATTTAGAACATTTAGTAGATGCCAAATTCAAAATATAATCTAAAAGAATAGAATAGCCTTTGTCTCATTAATACATTAATTCATAGCACATCATGATGTGAAATTAGACCCCTTTCCAGACTGGTTAGTTAACTCATAGCCTTTCAGTCTTTACATTTACTTCTTTTTCCGTTTTTTGCACTTGGACTCTCACAGTGGAAATTCAGATTGCTTTGTAGCATATCCCAGTCAGTGTCCTTTATGCTGATGGATACAGGCCCCCCAGCCCCTGCCAGGGTCTTAGCAGACAGAGTAGGTTAAGGACCCTGCCTTGCTCATGCGAGAATGAAATGGACAGTTACCCAAGGGTGGCAGATAGAATAGCTTGTCTCAACATGACAGCAATAACCTTGCTCATATCTCAGCTTGTTTGGACTCTGGGGTCAGAGCGTAGGGTCAGCCCTGATACAGCGCCCCTCAAAACTTCCAAGAACCCAAGGGTGGCAGTTGCCCGGGTGCCCATCCTTAAACCACTGATCAAAACCTCAAAACTCTCAAAACTTCCGATCAGTTGCCCGGATCCTTAAACCACTGATAAAACCCTCCACAAAACAGATGAAAGTAAAAGAACGTCATGCAGGAATGTTCACAGTACCAAACCCACCAGTTCACAAAAATATATTTTTTAGGTATCAACAAACAGCCTGCAGCCTTTGGTCAAAGTAGGTGATTTCATTAAAGGAAAGATGTAATTTTGTTCTAAAAAAGACTAATTTTTGACTAAATGGAGCTGCTTTGCTCACCTACACATTTAAAAAAATAAGTCACTACAGAAACCCAACATAAAAGGATATAATGTTTGTGTTTTTCTTACAATTATTTTAATTGAGGGGGAAAAAATGTAAACACTAGGCAATTACAATGCAAAACACACGAAAAACACACAATATTCCTTCCTCTTCAGTTATAAACTAATAAAAATGAATTTGTTGTTGAACAATTGAATTATATTAATTAAGTTATTATAGCAAATTTTCTGAGATTATCAAACGCTATTGTACGATATAATACAATTGAGTTTCCAATGGAGTCAACCATCATACGAATGTTATTTATAACTGCTCTTGTTGCCACAGAAGTGGTGGAAAATAACATGTAATTCATTGCATGTACTGCATGTAAGTGTTTATTGCATGTATTTTACTGAAGCATTCCAATTTGGGGACACTTTTACTTTAACTTCACTACATTTCAGTCAAATATCTTACTTTTTATTCAGCTAATGTTTTCTTTTTAGTTGAGTAGATAAAAATTACATTGGTTAAGCAGACAGCAATCCACCAATCAGGGTAGAGCACAATTGTTTTGATTAGCGATTGGCAGTATCGAGACAGAAAAATAGGGATATTGTTTCTGTACCTAAAGGTAGATTTGCCACAATAGTAAGACACTGGAAATGATAATGTCACCATAAGGTGACATCTGTGGACCTTTGTTTTTTTATGAAAATTATAACTGTATAGATTTAAAATATCACATTAATAGAGCATCATGATATAGTCTATTCAGGTACGAATAATATAGCCCAGTTCACACACAGGTAAATTCCTGTTAAAATATGTAAGAAAAAATGTAAAGAAGACCTTTTGAAAAATATATTAAATTGGTTTTGACAATCTTTTGTAATGATATAAATTATTATGTATTTATAATGTATTGTAATGTAATGTATTTATTACTGTTTTGTGAAAAGCCATTACTGTTTTATTTGTGAAAAGATTATTATTCTTCCATAATTATTTTGAAAGAACCCTGACTGTGTGTCCAGAGCTTTTAACGGCAGCTGTGATGACAAATAATTTTCCAATCAGCGATTGACTGTTCAATTTAGAAGGCGGAACTTATCTACCGTATTGTGTTTTGTACTTTTTCTGGGCACTAGTATATCAATGGAGGTTTTGGTGAAGTTTCAGTCTAGTGTGCTGTGTAAAATTTATATAATTTTATAATTTTTTTATATTTCTATTTTTTAAATAGTTTGTAATAGTTTACATAGGTTGACAATTCGGACACACATATTTTTAATAATTTCCTAAACTAGATTCTAGAACTTCACTGAGGCCCCCACGGCGACACCAGTTTGAGAACCACTGGTCTACGGATGTATTAATTCAAAAGTTAATTGAAGCTGGTACAAGTTACTGAGTATTTAACTGGATCTACATATTTCTATTCCTTCTACTATTACTTTAGATTTTAAAGCCCCTGCAGACTTGTGCACTGCAACCTGTTTTGTCCCCAAATCATTGTTGTGGCATTCCCTCAGAGTGCAATGGTATCCAGAAATCTTAAAAACTGTTCAATTAAATTAATATTTTAAAGTGTGTCTCACTGTTAACACCTGGAGCACTGGTGACAGCTTTGTCGAAATGTTAACTTTACTAGTCAACGCCGTATTTTTTCATTATTAATATAATATAATCTGCACCGTCTCTGGATAGCTAGAAGGGTCTGGTCATTTTCGAACGATTCTCATCTTCCACATATTTAGCAGCCCAAAACTGTGTTTTTTCTATTGTGTGTTAAGTGTTGTTGACTTATGATGCTATGGTTGGCTACGTGTTTGTTAGTTCCTTCAAAAAGCAACTGTATTGGAGACAGTATGAGTTGAAGTCACACTGTCTACGGCACATCCCCAGCCTCATGCTTCCACTCATCCAAGGCAAGGACCGCATAATGGGGGTGTCGTTTTGGCAAAGGTGATCAACAGTATAACAATGAATCAAGTGAAACATTATTATATAGATAATTTTATTTTATAATTTACACAAATTGCATATTTTTTTTAGAAAACATGGTGAAAAGGCACTAGACATTGTTTGAATTTATTTCTTTACATTTTTTCCCTTGTGTATGCCATAAAATATACAGTATTTCTGCAATATATTGAGGCTGTTCCCATAATTAAAAACCACCAATGAATTGATTAGTGTATTAGTAGCCTTACTGTACAATCAAGGTTGGCTTTTGAATTTGAATTTATTTTTGCCTTTGTACTACGTATCCAACTAATGCAGATTATATTCAAGTTGCCAAAGCACTGCTTGTTAAGTTCAATTCAATTCAATTCAATTTTATTTGTAGGTGCTTTTTACAATTTGTCATCGTCTCAAAGCGGCTTTACATAATACTTAATGAAACATAATACATAATGAAAAATGAAGATAAGTTTAGCCCTAATTGTTTCTTGTTGAGCAAGCCGAAGTGATGGTGGCAAGGAAAAGCTCCCTGGGATAAGAAGAAAGCTTGAGAGGAACCAGACTCACCAGAGAACATATCCTCATTTGGGTTGTTAGTTTTGTTTGTGGTTTGAGGATGTTTATTGTGGAGTGTGGTGTGTATCCACGAATTTCTTTGAGGCGTCATCAAACAGGGGGGTGGGGGTTATCATAAGGGTTAGACAGGACCACAGTGCAGAGGGGGCCTTAATTCAAAATACAAATAGATCTTTTTCTTTACTAGAACACCTGGAACATGGCCCTAAATTGGATTTAAGGCAGAAAATTAATCATTAGTTAGAAAGTCAGAAATGTGAAAGAGAAGTTTAGCCATACGATGCAGACCAGAGTCACAAGTGCATCTGCAAGTTTGTGAAGCCAGCTAGTGTAGCATGTGTAAACTCACGGGTTGTCCGGTTTCCCCCCGGTCCAAAAACATGCACGGTAGGTTGATTGGCACCTTGGAAAATTGTCCCTAGTGTGTGAATGTGTGTGTGATTGTGAGTGTGTGTGTCCTGCGATGGGTTGGCATTCCATCCAGGGTGTATCCTGCCTTTATGCCCATAGACGCCTGAGAGAGGCACAGGCTTCCCGTGACCCGAGGGAAGATCGGATAAAGCTATAAGTTTAATGTTAGTGCGGCCCGAGTGTTTTATATAAATGGCATTCAGTTCATTCAGGCAATGTGATGCAAGACCACTTAGTGCTTCCATTGACTTTACTCTATTCTTTTTGTATTAGAAACTTGTATTAACAGTACCAATGTTCAAAGTGCTGTCAAAGGACATTTTCTCTTGGGAAGTTAATCTAACATGTATAGTTTCACTTGTGTCACTGATATTTGCCAATCACAATTGCATTCACAATTCCATTCACAATTTTAAACAATTCCATTCTTTTAGACATGTACAGGAAGCAGAGATCTTTTTTTCCCAATAAAGTCCAGAATATTATTTATAAAAAATGAAGAATGTTCTTTACTCTTGTACTAAAATTTGTTTATGGTTTATGATTTAAACTTGTGAACATGGACTGTGTTTTGTATTTAAAATTACAGTTTACAAAATGCTCACAAAGGCTCATGCTACTGAAGGAGGTAAATCACACTAGTGCGAATGTACTTTTCCCCATAAATAAGTTCAGCAAAACATCAATAATATTAAACCAATCCAGGACACAAATGTACATTTCTATCACTAGGGCATAAATGTGGTACAAAAAAGTACAAGAATATACCAGTGTTTAGAGGCACATTGCTGGAGCGACAAAGCATTTGTAATCTTGATTTTCTGTGTCTACTTATTACCGACCTCCAGATCAACATCAGTTCAACAACATTTCAGGACATTTCAAGAGGAATAAATGATGGAAAAAACTGTTGGGATTTCCCAACAATATGAGGAGAAGACATATAATTAGGCTCCTGCAGATCTGATTCCTACCTAAGATGTCTGCTTGTACAGTATCTCACATTGGCCAATAATGTGTGGTAAGAAGAGAAGATGCAGAAAAAAAAGAAAATTAAATAATGAAATATGTCCTAAATGAGCACCGCATTTTAAATGAAATAAAGTAATGATCTGAGATTGTTGCCAAATTGTGCATTATGTAGCCAGTAGGCAGTGTTTTATTTTCTGATCATTGTTTTAGGATTTAGATTTAGAAACTTAATAAAACTTGGCTAGAAAGATAGAAAAGATTAAATAGCTAAATTGGGGTACGGTGGTTTAGTGGTTAACCCGTTCGCCTCACACCTCCAGTATCCGGGTTCAATTCCCGTCTCAACCATGTGTGTGTGTGTAGAGTTTGCATGTTCTCCCCGTGACTCAGGGTTTTTTTCTTGAGTTCTCCGGTTTCCTCCAGGTTCAAAAACATGCATTTGATTGGCATCTTGGAAAAATTGTCCCTAGTGTATGAATGTGTGTGTGAATGTGAGTGTGTTTTTGTTTGCCCTGTGATGGGTTGGCATTCCATCCAGGGTGTACCCTGCCTTAATGCCCATAGACGCCCGAGATAGGCACAGGCTCCCCGTGACCCGAGGGAAGATCGGATATAGCAGTAGAAGATGAATGAATGAATGAAATAGCTAAATAGGTAAATTAGTAAACAAAATCTGTGCATCTTGTATACAATTTTTTTTTACAATTTATTATTAAGTAAACATAATTTGCAACAAATATTTGACTGCAATAAACAGATCACATTAAAAATAATGTATAGTCATTCACAATCCAAAGCTTTATATTTTTATTATATGTTTTGATCATTTGTTCACCAAAAGCCTACATATCTTTTATTTTTGTTTTCTTTTGTGGTTGCAGTAAGTAGACACAATAAACACCTGTTGCATTACATGATTTTATTGGCTGTTTGTATCCCATTGCTTATATACCATAAATTAAAAAAATTGCATTGTTTAAAGATAATTTTTTGTAAATGGAATTAAAATATAAATGCATGATATGCTTTTATCATATTATCATTTTGGATTACTTAATGTGTGTCCATGAAAGTGGAAGTAGATGGATCTTCTTATTAATAATATGTTTCTTTTTCCACCCAACCTGAAAAACAACAGCAAACAAATGAATGTTCAGCAATTTCAACTATTTTGCTCTATTGATGAAACTATACTTAATCATATTTGTATTATTGTTACAATAGATCTTAATTCATAAACTTAATTCAAACTTAATTCTGTTCAGAAGTGACTGATGATGCTTGATGATATATTATAGCTGGTGTTTTCTCAGTATAGGCAAAAATGAAAAATATTAAAAATGAAAATATTACCTCCAGGGTTTCGTCTAAGGATGTATCTTCTGGTCTCATCATATATAAAAATAAGGAAGGCATATGGTAAAGCACATAACCACCATGATGGTCTATAAAGAAAAAAGAGCAAATGGTTATAGTAAATCATTTAGTGACAGTAGAAGTTTTCTCCATGCTTTCCTTGTGACATGTAGATGTTTTTTTGTTTCAACAGTGTTGAATGTGTTACAATGTGCAACAGTGTTACAATGTGTTATTATTGGATCTGGGTGATCATGTATACTCTGAATGGTCTGCAGCTTCAATATGCACTGTAGCAAACTGCGATGCAATGTGTGTTCTAACACCTTTTGTTCAGTATTTTTTTTTTGCTGCAATTGCTCATCTCTGAGCCAAGCTAGCCTTTACTATTCATTCAGTGTACCAGGGACAACTGGGCATCCACAACCCTCTCATAGAGTCACGGATTTTTTGACCACTTTTGTAAGGTTCTGATCACTGCATATTGAGAAGACACCACAAAGCCTGCTGATTTAAAGTTCTAACCCAGTTGTCAAGTGACATTTTGGCCCTTGTCAAAGTCACTCAAATGCCCTTACTCTTGCCCCTTTTTCCTGTTTCCAATTTTGCTGACAGTTGTTGCTTAATATATCCCACACCTAGGCAGATGCCATTGTATGTAAAGTAAAGTCAATCTTCCTCAATAATTTTCTCTCTACTGTTAACGGGTGGGTGGGAGTTGCCCAGTGCAGTACAATATATTTTACATTTAAATACCCATCCCCTTTTGCCTGTAGACTGAAAATGTGGTAAACTTACTTAAGTGGATACATCCTAAGTGCAATATCCATGCCTGGACAGTAGGAGAGAAAAGAAGCCAAAGCTGTCTCCTCCAGAAGCCCAAAGATAAGGATTTTATTCCTAAAAAAATAAAAAGTAATAATTGTAAGAATAATCATATTAATAAATGCCAGTATTCAGCAGATCGTTCTAAAATTTCACTTTTCATTAAATATGATAGTGCCAGAAAGTGATTCACATACTTCATTTTTTGTTTTAGAATGGAATTCATCCTCGTCTTGCAGATGATCAAATCAGCCCACTGCACAACCACAATACTGACGAAGAATGCTGTCTGGCAAGTGTATTCTACAATTTTTCTGCTCTCAAAAGTCTGCAAAATATACAGTACATGTATTTTGAGTGAAACAATTCAAACAAGACAATCTTAACATTTTCTGCATTCTAATCCATTTTGACACTCATTTGAAGGACATACCCACTGTTGACCATAGTTGTCCTCCAAGTCATTTAAATATTTATCATCCCAGTCAATACGCAATCCTATCAAGTATGATGGCAGGAATCCATTCTCAGCAAGGATTACAAAGTAAGTGAAGAAACCTGCAGCTGCCTGCATCATCCCTAAACATAGAAAATGTTCATGTTGATTCGATTAGAAACAATGCAATACAAGTCTAAATTAGAACAATCCTTATTGGCTTTAATCTAATATACTTTACAGTGTCTTACCAATCTGACCATAGGCCATACTGATAAGCCGTTCATTCACTAGCTTGTCTTTTTTTGGGTTTCTGGGTTGTCGCTTCATAATGTCGCTTTCAGCACTTTCATATGCCAGTGAAATAGCAGGTACCTGAATAAAAAAGGTCAAACAACATGTTATAAGATTTAATCATGTATTAACAGATTTATACCCAAACATGGCAATCAGATTTTATGATGAGAGTTTACTATTAACAATATTAAAAGTCTTGCTCAAAACTGAACTGAAGTGAAAATATAATTTTGAAACCATAACTTGTGTTTTGCTCAAGAAACATAAGAGCATAAATGCTTGCAAGAACCATAATTAAACCAATTTCTTTGTTCTGCCTTACATAATAGTCTCCAAGATACATTTTTGGTGAATAATAATAATAATAATAATAATAATAATAATACATTTTCAAAGCATCCCTTAAAGCATCACTTAAACGAGAAAAGCAGGTTAAACTAAGGTTAAATGCAAAACATTAAGCTAATAAACTGACTGATTTCTCTTCAGATTCAATTTTTGATTGCTACTGAACTCAAATATTATTTGTTAAATTTAAGTTTTACATTATCAAATCCATGTTTTTTTTCTAGTAATGGACAAACATCTTGCAGATTTGAAAAAAACGAAAAGAAATTGTTATTTGTTGTTGATGTTTTAGAAATGTGTTAGTTATAGCACCCCCTACTGGGAATTTAAACAAAATTCCTCGAAATCCCTTTTAACAAGGAATGCACCGTTGCTGAGATACAGCTGTGTTTTGAAACCCAAGTATACATTTTCACAAAGTCTGATGGCTCAGTTTTTTGGATGCAGTTTACTCCAGAATGTTATGAATATTAATCAAATTAATTAAATGCTTCTTTGCTATGACAATCAACTGAATTGCATTCCACTGCATTTCAACCCTGACACAAAAGGATCAGCTGACATCAAGCAGTGATTCTCTCATTGAAAGTTTGAAATCATTGTTCTTCCTCTGTTAATCATGATTACTTTCAAGGCAACATGTGCAGTCATCATTGCTTTGGACAAAATGGGGATTCACAGGCAATTATATTGCTTCTAGTAAGACTGCACCTAAATAACACATTTATCAGATCTTCAAGAACTTTAAGGAGAGAGGTTCAAATACTGTTAAGAAGGCTTAAGTGTGTCCAAGAAATTGCAGCAGACTGTCTCCTAAATATGATTCAGCTGGAGGATAGAGGAACATCCAGTGCAGAAGTTGCTCAGGAACAAAATGTGAGATTTACCATCAGTCCTATGTCATCCAAACAGTAAAACATCCTAAACCATTCATGTGTAGGCATTGCTTCTCAGCAAAAAAGTCACTATTTTGCACCGCCATGAATCTTTACTTGAATGATTCAATGTTCTGAGAACAACTTCGCCAGCATGATGGAACAACTTTGAACAAGAAGTGGATTTCATCAGTCAGGATGTAGCCCACCTGAATGGTAATGTCCATACCAGGGTCAGCACGGTCAGACCAAGTTTCAGTTGAATTTGTCTGGACTTAAAGTTCTGTTTCATTGTTCATGTATCGTATATATATATTGAGCATATATTGTCAACACAAGTACTTAAGGTCTTCAATTGCTGCAATTAAGCACTTGAATCATGCATCTCAAAGACTCAACTTATTATTAATGTGTAGTATTAATAATAATTATAACAACAACAATAACAATAATAATAATAATAAAAGTTTTACCATGTCAGTTCCCAAGTCAATACAAAGTATTGTGATAGTGCCAAGTGGGAGAGGAATGCCAGCAATGATGAAGAGGAGGAAGGGAGAAATCTCAGGAATGTTACTGGTTAAGGTGTAAGCAATTGATTTCTTCAAGTTGTCAAAGATTAGACGACCTATAGAGATATTATATTGATGAAACTCATTTGGCTTAAATCTAACCAAACCAGAAAAACAAGACATGTGATACCTTCTTCGACTCCGGTAACAATAGAAGCGAAATTGTCATCCAATAGAATCATATCAGCAGCCTGTTTGGAGACATCCGATCCAGCAATACCCATCGCTACACCAATATCAGCCTTCTTCAGAGCAGGGGAGTCATTAACACCATCACCAGTCACCGCTACAATAGCACCCTGTCAGCAAAAAATGTCAAGATATTTTTACTAGACAAAAGGTTCATATATTTAATTTGATTGAGAGTGTTAATATTACAAAAAAATGTTCATACTAGTCTCTGGCAACCTTCCACAATAATCAATTTTTGCTGGGGAGATGTTCTGGCAAACACAATCTCAGTGTGGTGTTTTAAGACATCGTCCAACTGCTCCGCTGTCATTTCCTTCAACTCTGCGCCATGGACTACACAGGCCTTTGCCTCTCTGAAAGGAGAGATCTAGTGTTAATCTTATACAAATTATTACTACATACATAGATAAATAGATGAATAGATTAAAAAAAAATATATATATATTTATATATATATATATATATATATATAGTGGTGTGAAAAACTATTTGCCCCCTTCCTGACTTTTTATTCTTTTGCATGTTTGTCACACAAAATGTTTCTGATCATCGAACACATTTTAATATTAGTCAAAGATAACACAAGTAAACATAAAATGCAGTTTTTAAATGAATGTTTTTATTATTTAGTGAGAAAAAAAAAATCCAAACCCACATAGCCCTGTGTGAAAAAGTAATTGCCCCTGCACCTAATAACTGGTTGGGCCACCCTTAGCAGCAATAACTGCAATCAAACGTTTGCGATAACTTGCAACAAGTCTTTTACATCATTTACAGCGCTCTGGAGGAATTTTGGCCCACTCATCTTTGAATAATTGTTGTAATTCAGCTTTATTTGAGGGTTTTCTAGCATGAACCGCCTTCTTAAGGTCATGCCACAGCATCTCAATGGGATTCAGGTCAGGACTTTGACTAGGCCACTCCAAAGTCTTCATTTTGTTTTTTTTCAGCCATTCAGAGGTGGATTTGCTGGTGTGTTTTGGGTCATTGTCCTGCTGCAGCACCCAAGATCGCTTTAGCTTGAGTTGACGAACAGATGGCCGGACATTCTCCTTCAGGATTTTTTGGTAGACATTAGAATTCATGCTTCCATCTATCACAGCAAGCCTTCCAGGTCCTGAAGCAGCAAAACAACCCCAGACCATCACACTACCACCACCATATTTTACTGTTGGTATGATGTTCTTTTTATGAAATGCTGTGTTACTTTTATACCAGATGTAACGGGACACGCACCTTCCAAAAAGTTCAACTTTTGTCTCGTCAGTCCACAAGATATTTTCCCAAAAGTCTTGGCAGTCATTGAGATGTTTTTTAGCAAAATTAAGACGAGCCTTAATGTTCTTTTTGCTTAATAGTGGTTTGCGTCTTGGAACTCTGCCATGCAGGCCGTTTTTGCCCAGTCTCTTTCTTATGGTGGAGTCGTGAACACTGACCTTAATTGAGGTAAGTGAGGCCTGCAGTTCTTTGGATGTTGCCCTGGGATCTTTTGTGACCTCTCGGATGAGTTGTCTCTGCGCTCTTGGGGTAATTTTGGGCGGCCGGCCACTCCTGGGAAGGTTCACCACTGTTCCATGTATTTTGCCATTTGTGGATAATGGCTCTCACTGTGGTTCGCTGGAGTCCCAAAGCTTTAGAAATGGCTTTATAACCTTTATTAGACTGATGGATCTCAATTACTTTTGTTCTCATTTCTTCCTGAATTTCTTTGGATCTTGGCATGATGTCTAGCTTTTGAGGTGCTTTTGGTCTACTTCTCTGTGTCAGGTAGCTTCTGTTTAAGTGATTTCTTGATTGAAACAGGTGTGGCAGTAATCAGACCAGCCTGGGGGTGGCTACAGAAAACTGTGATAAACTACAGTTATTTTTTAACAAGGGGGGCAATCACTTTTTTCACACAGGGCTATGTGGGTTTGGATTTTTTTTCTCACTAAATAATAAAAACATTCATTTAAAAACTGCATTTTTGTGTTTACTTGTGTTATCTTTATAGATATATATAGATATATATATATATATATATATATATATATATATATATATATATATATATATATATATATATATATATATATATATATATATAGGGGGCACGGTGGCTTAGCGGTTCACCGAAATTGTGAAATTCTCCCTCCCACCTCCTTTAGAATCAACATACTTATCACACACTTGTTACTTTAATCATTAGGTACTTCACCACATTATCTAGTTTTACTCAGGGTTGTTTTTTTTAAGGTTTTCTAGTTTCACTCAATGCTCAATGCGCTCTGTGCCCATATTTTCTGAAAACATATTTGATCATTTACCAAATGCAGGTTTAAGACTAAAGAGAAACATTTCCAGATAAAAAGTTCCAGATAACCTGTGGTTGACTTCTCCAACAGGGATGTTGAGACGAGCAGCGATGTCTTCCACAGTTTCATTGCCTTCAGATATGATGCCTACACCTTTAGCAATGGCTTTAGCTGTAATTGGATGATCTCCTGTAACCATGATAACCTGAAAGCACAGGCAAGTATTTTTAAACACGAGACAATCATTTTGTAAAAGCATTCTTACAAGACGTCCTGCATAGAAATCAAACTAAATAACTTACCTTGATTCCAGCACTCCTGCACTTAGCTACAGCATCAGGTACAGCAGCGCGAGGAGGATCAATCATGGACATCAGACCAAGAAAGCACAAATTTTGGGTAGTGAAGTTTACGTCCTCTGTGTCAAATGCATAGCCCTCAGGGAACTGATCATCAGGCAGAAGGAAGTGGCAGAAACCTGGAATGTAAACAATATATATAATTCCATAATTAAATAAATACACATTCAAAATGTAATATTCTCTGTATATATATATATATATATATATATATATATATATATATATATATATATATATATATATATATATATATATATATTATATTATTTTTTTTTTTCTTACCTAATACCCTTTCTCCAAGGCTCCCAAGCTTCACATAGGCATTTTGGAAAGAGTCTTTTATTTCTTCATCCAAAGGTTGCTCTTTCCCCTGAATCATAATCGTTGAGCACCTATGCAGAATGCTCTCAGGGGCACCTTTCATTACTAATATGTGCTTGTTCTCTGTGATGTTCGGGTTCTTGTGAACTGAGAGCTTAAGTAAAACAGTTAAACTAACGTTAGGTTAACAGTAGGCATCAAATAATCACATATAAGCTTATTTGAAGGTTAAACCTAAACACCTGGTATTTGTTGGTGGAGTTGAAGGGGATCTCAGCAAGTTTTGGATACTTGTCTCTCATCTCTTTCACTGAGCCACAGCAGAGTTCAATGCACTTTAATAAGGCAGACTCTGATGCATCACCAGCAGTATCTCTCTGTAAGAAAAGTAAATGCACAAATTAAGAAATGCTTTGCTCATTTCAATGATCATGTTCACATAGTTATAAATAACCATTCACAAATTGCATCCTTTTAAAGACACAGCTACTATATTATTATGAAAAAGAGTGGCAAAATCATCGATTATAAATGTAATACATGAAAGAACAAACCAAGGACCTTTAAAAATGAAACATACTTTAAGTATTGGAACTTTGCTCTGGTCACCAAGGAACACTGCACGGTTGCACAGACCAGCCACCCGAGCAAGAGAGGACCAAGTGGGAGAGCTTCTGTCAAAAGAGGTTCCACTTTGGTCCTCTGTGGTATCTGCTTCATGAATCTGATTATCAAACCACATGTGGGCCACAGTCATACGGTTCTGAGTCAGAGTTCCTGTCTTGTCCGAGCAGATGGTGGAAGTGGATCCAAGTGTTTCTACTGCTTCAAGATTCTTTACTAGACAGTTCTTCTTTGCCATACGTTTAGCAGTTAGAGTTAAACACACCTATTAGAACAAATATTGACATTATCATACTTAAATTGCAAACTTTCTTGGTTATTGATTTTCATTACAAAAAACGGAATGTACTATGTAAACACTGAATAAATTTGATGTCGGACCAGCATGGAGATTTTTATTTATAATACTTACAGTTACTGTAGCAAGCAGACCCTCTGGGACATTGGCAACAATAATTCCAATAAGGAAGATAACAGCTTCAAGCCATCCATATCCAAGAATAATCGACAAGATGAAAAATGACACACCCAGGAAAACAGCCACCCCAGTAATAATGTGGATGAAGTGTTCAATTTCTATGGCAATGGGGGTCTTTCCACCCTCAAGACTTGAAGCAAGAATAGCAATCCGACCCATCACTGTGTGATCACCAGTGTTGATGACAATACCTTTGGCTGCACCTGAAGAAAAATAGTCTTTATTTTAATACATTTTATTAAACTTTTGTTTTGTCAATGATGATAATTTTAGTTAATGTGTAAATATGTACCTTCCAGACAATTTGTGGAAAAAAACACAATGTTTCTTGTCTCTAGGGGATTTTCATTTGAGAAGTCAGGAGTACGGGTTTGTGGCTCAGATTCTCCAGTGAGAGAAGAATTGTCCACCTGTATCGGTACATGTATAGATATACTTAATCCTTGTGTAAGTGTGGTTATGTTTTAGCCCTTAATCAGCCAAAATTAGTACTAGGGTAAATATGATACAAGGGGTAAGTACACTTTCATTTACATTTGCAAAATCATTCACACTTAATTATAGACAATCAACCTACTAGCATGTGAACATATGGAGAACATTCACAGAAACTCTACACAAAATATAACCTGATATCAGGATGGAATCAAGAATCAATAGACTTTATTTACTTTCAAATGTTCTTTGGCAATATTTAAAGAATTTTGTCTTACCTTGCATCCGTGAGCAGTGATAATGCGCAGATCAGCAGGAATTCTATCACCACTTTTGATTTCCACTAAATCGCCAAGAACAACCTCTTCAGCATTAATGGATTTTCTCTCACCATCACGGACAACCAGAGCTTGCTGTACAGTGTGTGTAACATGCACTTTAAATGAAGGCAGAGATATAAACATTAAGTATTTTTTATTACTTGTTTCAATCTTACATGGGGAACAAGATTCTTGAAAGAGTCCATGATTTTTGAGCTCTTAGCTTCTTGGTAGTATGAGAAACATCCAGTAATCAACACCACTGTGGCCAGCACAATACCTAAGTACAACTATGAGAAAGGTCAATCTTTTTATGTGATTCTGTATTATATTTGTATTAACACAATAAAAATATTTTGATATGAGATGTTTCTTACATTATCATTGTCTGGTTCATTTTCAGTTGAAATCTGAATCGCAAAAGCCAAGAAACAAAGAAATGATCCAATCCACAATAGTGTACAGAATCCACCAAAGAGTTGTTTACAGAATTTGACCCATTCTGGGGTAGTGGGAGGAGGCGTCAGAGCATTCGGTCCATCACGTTCAAGGATCTCTTTTGCACGAGTACTAGACAAACCCTAAAAAAACCCACAATTATTTCATTAATTAACATATTATTGTGTGTGTTTTTGCTGTTTGTTTTAAGTTAAGTAGATCTAGGTTTTTAGTTAAATGCGTAAGGATAAAAAATTTAGTAATACAACACCAGAAAATTATGTCTTATGAATTATACTGCAAAAATGTCATCCGGAAGAAACTCCTCACATAATCATTAAAAAGTAAATCATAGAACTCTGTAATATATTACAATATAATAAAAAATATTATAATGTAATTAATTGAATCAATTAAATTGACCACATATTATATTAAATTCATATGATGAACTTATGAAATACTTATACTTAAAATGCAATAAATGTCTGTAACAATTATATGTTCTGTCATGACAAATGAATGAAAGTAAAAAAAGGTGGGTACATTGGCTTGACAGTAATTAAGAACTATAAACAGCAAATGAAAATATGTGTGTGATGGGGGGATAGTTGGCACAGTTTAATGTCTCTCCACACTTTTGATTTTAATAAGACAATGTTGACTCTTCTCCAGACTGTAGAACTTATTCTGTAGAATAATACATTTTTATAATTTTATTTTTATAACTAAAAATGACCAATTTTTCTAGATTAAAAAAGTATTAGCATTTGACAACTAAAAAAAATACCAGAAGTGTCAGTATCACTATCGCATGGGAATCAAAATTTCTGAATTTTGTGTAAGATTAATTTGTTATTAAAACAGAAAGATTTTACATTTAAAAATACATTTTAATGGCTAGTTGTATATTTATCTTACCCTGTTAATGTCAGTGCCATATTTATTGTGTAATTCATCTAAGGTTAACTTGTGATCATCCTGCAAGGACAAATATGATTATATAGTATACATAACACATATAACATATATAAGTCAATCAAAAAGAAGAATTCCATAAATTCTAAATGACATAATTAAATATCAGTTTGTAAAATACAGAAAGTACAATTCTTACCAGATCCACTTCTTTCTTAAGTTCATTTATATCCTTCCTCTTCTTTTTCTCCCCTGCTTCTGAACTTGCAGCGAGCATGTACTTGTCATTTCCTGTCTGCAAAAATGTTTAATAGTTTAAATAGAAAAACAAACAAACAAACCAAATAATAGCAGTGCTCAGTGTTAAATATATAGTATAAAATATATAATTTCAGTACATAATACACTTACCCCTAACCCCATTTTTATCTATAAACTGCTAAAAGTATGAACCTGCCTAAACCAGGGAGAGAAACCTTTATATGTTAGCTATTCAGCACTCTGAAGAGGAGGGGTTTTGGACAAAAAAATGGGAGGTAAGTTATTTTAATTCCTCCATGGCAACAAGCAGTTTCCCAAAACATCTGGGAAAGTGTTTGTGGAAAAGTTAAAGTATTGTAGATACACAAAGGGTCCATACTGGTAGGTCATTTAAACTCTTCAAGTGTGTTGACATAGTAATATACCAATATAACCCACCAATATTATCCATGCATTTCTGGGAATATTTTAGTATTTATCACGTAAACAATTTCAACACAAGGGGCACGGTGGCTTAGTGGTTAGCACGTTCGCCTCACACCGCCAGGGTCCGGGTTCGATTCCTGCCTCACCATGTGCGTGTGGAGTTTGCATGTTCTCCCTGTGCCTCATGGGTTTTTTCTCCGGGTTCTCTGGTTTCCCCCAGTCCAAAAACATGCACCGTAGGTTGATTGGCACCTTGGAAAATTGTCCCTAGTGTATGAATGTGTGTGAATGTGTGTGTGCCATGCGATGGGTTGGCATTCCATCAAGGGTGCATCATGCCTTAATGCCTATAGAATGAATGAATGAATGAATTTCAACACAAGACCATCTACATATTGCACAAGGTTATTTTTTTCTAGTATACTGTGATGAGAGGTTTTATGGGATAATATCAAAATATGTAATTCAGGAAGGCTTGTCTTAAGTCTAGTGTCTTTAAAACAATGTACTATAATCAATACACTATGTGTCCAGACATTTCTTAGCTGAAAATTACATTTATATATGCCTTTTGAACATCCCATTCTGGAGGTAATCCCCACTGCACTTATAATGAGCTCCAATTTTCTGGGAAGGGTTTGCACTGGAGACTTTGCTAGTAAATTCTGGTATGTAGAAAATATTTTTAATATGTAGGGAAATATTGCTCTTTGATACATACAATGTACAATATATAAGATATGTACACTGTATGTAAAACAGTTCTCAAGAAATCATGTACTGCATGATGATTAGAGGTGTTAAACAAAACAATAAATCATCATTGAGACATCAGTGTCCCTAAAACTGTAGGTTTGTTTGTAAATCTCTCTGCGTTGAACAAAACTAATATTTGTGTTGTGTGCAGACATCTACTGTGGTGAAGACATTTGATGGCAGTTACATACCACACTGTGATGTAGTTGGGCAGGATGCTCTCAATGCTGCAGTGGTAAAAACTACTCTCTCTGGAAAGATGAACTTTCTTAAGGGTCCTTAAGAAGTGTAGTAAAATAAAGTACGTTTTACTGTCATTACACTTATAGTCTTTGTTCCCCAGGACCAAGGTACTTCATAAGACAACATATATTACATAATGTAACACAAATAAATCTACACAAAACTAATTAGGGCACTGCAAAGTGCACATGAGTGAGGGTATAGACGTTGATTTAAAACTGGGTCACGATGCATGGTTTTGTGTTCTTACTGGCATAATTCATGTATGGTGTTAATCATTATATTCCTGTAGATGATTTGCTGGATAAGATGCCAGGAAAAATGACTTGTTGATCCATTATTAGAAGAGGCTGATAGGGATGCATAAGATAGTACAGCAAACTACAGGTCATTAAGTAAAACTCCTTCCATAAAGAAAAGTTATATTGTTTTCTAATAATGCAAAAATGCATGGTTGTAACTACATTTAGCATATTGTTTTTTGGGCAGCAACAATATTGCAAGGTACCACTCAATACAATTTGACTGATTCACTCCTAACAGATCTTTTGACATCCCCAAGGCCTACTATTACAACAAAAGATTTGCCAGGAGGCAATGCTGCAGAGTTCACAGAGGTTTTTTTAGTGGGCAGGATTCATTATACAATTTTATATACACACACACACACAAGCACAATCAGACTGCATTATATGGTTATAGGAGAATAGAATATAAATGTGTAGAGTTATATTTTTTGTTTTGTGTGTGAATGATGAAATTTTTACTTTTTTTCATGCATAATGAGTCATACTGTAAATTATTATTCATTTTGGTACAATCCACAAAATCATCATTCTAGATAACCAATCACATCTCGATTATTGGTAGCCCAGTAGTTACGATGTTGAACTTTTGATTGCAAGATAAATGCCAGCATCACCAACTTGCCTCTACTGGAAGCCCGATCAACGCTCAGATTCCTCACATGCTTAAAATTTAAAAAGTTAGAAAGACAACTCTATCTCTGAATGAGAACATCTAATGAGAACATGAATGACAACATGGCAAAATGCTATCGATGTAAATGTAATGTAAATTAATAGTTAGTCTATGTGAGTCTGTAGTGCACTACAAAGAAATGAAATAAGTGTGGTTTTATGTTCTCACATAGTTATGAATGGTATAAACACTTTTTATTGATTCTATTCAGAAACCACTATAGTAGTTCCCAAAAATATCTCCCGAATCTCGCGAAGAAGTCTCATATAGAGCATAACTACTTGAAAATCCAATGTTTAGAAATATAGACAATTCAAAAAGAGACCAAATGTTTCTAAACATTAGGAATTACATTATAAATGTATTTCACCAACAAATCTTATGAATTTTTTAAAACATATTAATGTATTATTACATTATTCATATTAAGTAATAAAGTGTAAATAAAGTACAGTAATTTACATATAAACATGAAAGAACCATCCCAATGTTTCTCTAAGCAATCTCAGCCAATCAGCAAGCGACAGTCCTGCTAGAAAACACATTCTCTCTCTCTCTCTACGTCTGTGTCGTTGTTTCATAGTAAAAGCTTTACATCCATTCGCTGAATTTATGTGATTTACTTTAGTGACTGTTTATTGCTTAACTGTTTTAAGTGTATGCTACTTTTTTTTTACATTATTTGTTAATTACGTCTGTACATTACATGTACTGTGTTTTGTTTATAAAGTGATATAAGGATTTTGATGTCATTATATTGGGATTTTTCACATATCGCAACTTGGATAATAACTCTCACGATGTCTGGGGATCTACTGTACTATATTTTAACAGTCATTTCACGTGAGTCTACAATGTAGTTTGCATTTTGTTGCACCTACTGACTTCATGAAACACAATATTGTGTTTTTTTGTGTTTTTCATAGAGGTCAATTCCAGCTGGGAAAAGTTCTGTCTTATGAGTCATTGTTACTGCACATATGAATATGCAAATCTGAATTCCTAACCAACAGTAGAAGAAGAAGAAGAAGAAGAAGAAGCTTGGCCAGTTATTTCCTTTTGATATTCGGTATTTCATACTTAGATAATTTCATTCATTTACCACACATTTGTTAAAAAATGACTGGAAAACTACAAGTACAAACTAGAGAAAAATCATGTCTACTATTTCCTGTTCCTGACATATGTTGCTTATTTACCCTCAGCTACATTTTCCTTCCTGTAAATTTTACTGTTTCTTTTTTTGGAGTCACCTGTGTTTTGACTATCAAATCACAGAGAAATGCTACAGAGAAACTTTTGTAAGCAGCATTAAAGTGCAGCTTTAAGTGTTTCAGAAAAAGAGTGTAACTAACAAAAGCTATATTAACCACAACGTTGCTTACAAGATACAAAGCAATAATAGTTCTTTATAATACAAACAAAATAACAACCCAAAACAAATTGTAAGTAGATATCATCTGTATATATAAACTAACCAGATCAAGCCTTGTTCTTAGGCTTAGGTGCAGCAAATAGTGCTTAAACTTCTTAAACAATAACATCAAGAAATCTTTGTTTGATGAGGTTAATGTTTTTGATGACATTTTGGTGATATTGTGTTAAAGAGGGCACTCATGCCCCCCCCCCCCCCCCCCCCCCCCCCCCCCCCCCCCCAATAGGGGGTATGTCCCCATACATGATGTTTAATTAATTTAATATATAAAGAATAACTAGAATAAATGAATCAGGGATCATGATTTCATGATTTTTATTGTAATAAATTTGAGAAATGTTTCATGTATCATGTATTCAATGTATTCAAGTATATTGTTGTGTGTAGTAAAGCTTGATGCTAGCAATGTTTTTTATAGTTCAGGTAAAATATGAATATTAGAAAATGGCTTGTCAGTAAGATCTGCAGTAAGATATTTACGTAAGTTAAATGTGACTCTTGGCTATTATAACATTTTCATTGCATATTATTGTTAATATATTTTGTTTTGCTTGGGACCATTGATAAGTTTTATTGTTGACTTTAAGGGAAATGTACCAATAGCTTGTACCATTTGTGTGAGTGTGTGCTCATGTAACGATAAAAATGCGAAATGTACAAATTTATCTAATTGATGTATTAATGTGATGTAATTTTTCTAAACTGTATTTTTCTTCCTTTATTCTCTTTCTCAACTGTCCACTGAACATTCTGAGAAGCAGAATTGTAATGTTTGTCACAAAGCCACCATCTTACCTGTCAGAATGGGCGGAGATTTAAATACAGGTGAATCAAAACAAAACACTTCCCTAAACATGCAAGAGGTAGGGGAACTGTTTGTGTACAAACATTTAAGTATTTTAGACACACCAGGTGTTCATGCAGGTAGGTCATTTTAAGTGGTCAATGACAAGCCTCTAAAACCTATCAACATTTTGTTTCCTTCTACACAACTTAGTATGCCTTTTAATATAATAAATGGCATTTAAATGATTAAACTGGCACAAAATTCACTATTCACCAAAAAATGCATCAGAGTGCACAATAACATCAGCATGATGATCATTTAATTGATCTTTAAACATTTTTATCATATAAAGTAAAATGTTTCTTGATATATAAGATTGAAGTTTGCTTTTTTGATCACTTATTTTAAATGAAATCTGATCAAGTAGAAGTCTGCTTGACTCTCACTCAAACACTCTGCCATCTAGAAATAGACTTTCTGAACTAACCTTGATGAACCTATTTGTAAAAATTCAATAGCTCCAAATTTAATTTAAGTGTTTGTTATTGAGTGCATGACATTTTTGTTTAAATGACATGTATACACTCAATATTAAATAGGAAGTTTCTAAATAGAGGATGAAAAAATGTGTACATGTGGCTTAAACAACTATAATTTAACTAACTAAACAATCTCTAGGAAAAAATTTAATAAATTTTGTGGATGCATGTTACTGTTTCGTCCCTCAGGATCTTCTCTGTGGCCGTGATACAGGTGCAGTGAGGGCGGAGACAGAACAATACTATAAACATGAACAATATTATAAGCATCACTATAAACAGTGAGCTGCTTGTGGACACTTTTATAGATACAAAGCAGAACAAAATCATCACCAGTTCAAGATCAAACTGGTCCTCTTTAACAGGGAGCACATGGAAAGTGGAAGAAAGGGGTTCCTGTGCACAAAGGCTATTAGCCGTGAGTAGACCTAATTTTTGAGTCATAAGATTGTTTACTTAAACTTAAACAATTTGTATCTAAAGTTCCACATTAAATTGTAAAATTGTTTTGGGAAATAAATTGTGCATTTTGCAAGAAATGTAAAAAAGGAATAAAAGTTAAATGTTTCTGCTTTAATCTTTGGAATTTCTTACGGAATCCAAAGAAATTGTTAAAAATGTTTAATGGTTTTTTTAATCTTTGCTTGCATAAAAAGTATAATAATAAATACCATATATTTATATATATATATATATATATATATATATATATATATATCAAGTATTTATTCAATGATATCATTTGTTGATTATGCTATATAATTATGGCAGGTGGTCAGTGCTGAGATGTCAACACATTATTATTATTATTTTATTAATTTATTTTTTTTATTATTATTATTATTAGTCATAACAGTAGTAGTAAATGGGTATTATTATCAATTACTAATTAAATCAATACATAATTAATTAATTATAATAAATAATTATTATAATTGTTTTACTATTATTTACTGTTTACTGTCTGATTGAACAAAAGTCTGATTTTTAAATATTTTAAACATAAAAATATATTCAATTAAATAGTGTATCTTTTAACATATTGTTAAAAAATCAACATTAATCACTAACATTTTTTGATAACTATTTTGGTAACAACATTTAACTCTTTAGTTACCATTCACCATCCTATTAACGCAGATGTAAATGCATACATGTCCTTCAATAATATCACAAGTATTTCCTTATTTTATTAAAATACAAAACACACATTCGCTTTCTTACACATTGTTAACACAACTAAAATAATACTAAAATCTTCAAATAATGAAGAGATAGAAGCATTATCAGGGTACCATTAGGGAGAGATGGTAGTTGAGTGTTTAAGGCTCAGGGTTACTGATAAGATTGTTTGCAGTCTCAAGCCCCAGTATTGTCAAGCAACCATGCTTGAACCCTTGAGAAAGGCCCTTAACTCTCTATTATCCTTTACAAATCTATTTAGAAATCTTCAATATGACCCCAGCTTCCTAAAATCTTCCTTGCTTGCCTTTTTTCTTCTGTCATTTGTTGTTACAATGCTCTCAGTTTTTTTTATTATTATTTTATCATATGATTTTGTTCTAAACAATGATTAGAACTTGAAATCCGTATTTGCCTGTAGTTTTGAGGTACTTCTCACTGGTCACATCCCAGAGATCAGATTGAAAATTTGATGCCAAGTCAAGTTGAATATTTGTGCACATTTAAACATGTTCTTTAAATTATTCCTGGATAATATTTGCAATATTATTAAGAGGCCACTGTCATTAAAGAATACCATTTAAAGTGAGGAAGTCGACTAGATCTGTAACAATTGTCGGTAGGCAGTAGAAGAAAAATATTACATCTATATCTACAGCATCATATTACTACCTCCACCATCTTATGTGTCTTAGTATGTATTATTTATCATGTTAGAGACAAGCATAAATGCGCCTGTTTTCTCTCATAGTTATTGGATTTGTGTACTTTAAATGTGTGAATTGCTGGGCAGTACATAGACAATACATAGAGTGTATTAGATCATTTCCTGACAGTAAACAAGTTTTTGTCAGTGTGCTGTTCACTGCAGTGATTTCTCTATAAATAGTATAGCAGTGATTTATTTATGACCTATAATTTATTCATTTAGGGGGCATGGTGGATTAGTGGTTAGCTGTTCGCCTCACACCTGCGGGTTCGAATCCCTCCCTCCGCTGTCTGTGTTTGCATGTTCTCCCCGTGCCTCAGGGGTTTTTTCTCCGGGTTCTCCGGTTTGCGCCCAGTCCAAAAACATGCGTGGTAGGTTGATTGACACTGTGGAAAATTGTCCCTAGTATATAGTATAGTGTGAATGTGAGTGTGTGTGTACACTGCTATGGTGTCCCAAGATGCCTGAGATAGACTCTCTGCTACCCGAGGGAGGATCGGATAGATCGGTAGAAGATGAATGAATACATTTATTCATTTACAACTAATAAAATAAATTAAGATTACAGAGCAGAGCACCATGGTCTAATTTTCTGTGCATACTCATGTTTCTACATACAATGCAGTTATTATGTATGTGTGTGTGTGTGTGTGTGTGTGTTTGAGTGTGTGTGTGTGTGTGTGTATTTAGAGCTACATCTGGTCATGTGTATGGAAAAACCCCTGGTGGTAGAAATGTGTAATACATTTTGTCCAGAATTGCTGTCAAACTGTGACAGTTGCCAAGCCAGATAATGACATTAAATGATGATTTAATGACTGCCAATAAAAAGCTTTTCATTTTTATGTTTATTTTTAAACAATTCAAAATAGTGAATCACTATGTTGTATTCTGCTATTTGCACTCTACATCACTGCTAGTGTAACTTTCTTCTCTATGTCGTCCCCCAACAAGCAGGCACCAAAAGTTCAGTTTTGTAACTGGTTTGTTTCTTTATATAAATGAGTGTAGCCATTTACATGTGTGAGACTAGCGATTCTGACATTGTAAATAGAAAGATGACTAGTAAATCTGACCCAGAAAAACACTTGCACAAGGAAGTTCATGTGTATTTCTGGGTCAGATTTTCAAGTCATTACAATGTTGCTGGTTTGCTGCTTTACTGTGCTTCTCTCTCTCTATGTGCATATAAATAAATAAATAATATATATATATATATATATATATATATATATATATATATATATATATATATAATATATATAAATATATATATAGAGAGAGAGTTTTATTTATTTGTTTGTTGTTTATTTATTTCTTTATGTTTTTTTTGCCTGTGCAGTATATATATATATATATATATATATATATATATATATATATATATATATATATATATATATATATATATATATATGGTGGTTGCTTAGTGGTTAGCACGTTTGCCTCAAGTTCGCCTGTTCGGTATTCATCTGGTGTTTTCGTCATGTAGGAATCTAAAGAATAGGAGGCTGTCACAGATTCAACAAGATATACAAGAGGTTAAAGCAAAGCCATGTCAACAAGAATGCACAACTATCAAAAATCACAATAATGACACCCTATCATACATAGTTTGTAAGTCTCATGTTCTATGTCTCATATGAACTACAATTAATGAGGATGAAGCAGTTTAAATTCTACAAATCTACAAATGCTGATTTTTTTTTAGAAGCCAATTATATAAGACATCATTACATAGGAAATCATTAAACATTCAGGTACAATCCACTGATTTAATATAAATAAATTAAATGATGTGGTGATTGGTTTGGCAAAGCTTGTCTGTCTACTGTATGCAATATAAGGGAAAAAACCTTGCACTTATCAATTGACAATTCAGTCTGATAAAAATACTACTAAAAAAGTACTACTGTAAACATGCATGTAAACATGTATTATATTTTAATGTATTTTATGGGCAAAAGTATGTGGACACTTGATCTGTATGTATGTATGTATGTATATACAAAGCATGAAGCCCTGAATTATTTAAATAATGTCTTTGTATTCTGTTGCATTGCAGTTTTCTTTCACAAGAAATAAAAGGCCTAAACCTGGTCTAGCATGACAACATAACTCTGCATTACAAAAAAAAAATCTGTTTTATTGTTTAGATTAGTGCGGAAAAAAATACAAAAATTGCTATCTTAAACCATGCTGAGCATCTTTGTAATTAATTTAAGTGTGACACCAACCCTATAAAACCCTCCAGAATGATTGTACAACAGCTAATGTAGCGCATTACAATAGTGTGGATGAGGCAATTGCTTCATATTAATGGCCATGATTTTAGAAAGGTACTATATGATTGCGACAGTCCAAAATTTTTTAAACATTTTTAATAATTCTAATTTCTAATTCAGTATTTGATTATTATTATTATCATTATTATTATTATTATTATTTTTATTGTTGTTGTTGTTGCTATTAATAATAATAATAATAATAATAATAATAATAATAACAATAATAACAATAATAATAATTTAATAGATACAGAAATAGTATTAAAAATAATGGAAACAGTTTGCCATGTTTTTTATTTTATTTTATTATTGTGCAATGTGAAGAAAAATGTTTCTTAACATTACTGTGTTAGTTTGCCTTCAATAAAATAACAGTAACATATTTGTACGATGAATGCAAAATATAAAATTATATATTTTGCATGCCTATTTATTTTGCATTCAGAATAAATTTCATAGTTGAAAATGGGGTTTTGTTAGTAGTATGTCTCCTTTTCGACCCATCCTAAAAATAGAGAACAGGCCCATCAGATGTTTTATATTTTGCAAACCACAAACACAAATTAGTTCATTTGCCACAAAGTCACATAATTTCCATAATCATAAAATTGATTTGCTCTTACCGCCTGGGTTCCTTCTAAGCAAGTATCTTCTTGCCTCATCATAAAGGAAGATCAGAAGTGAATATGGGAAGGCACAGAACCACCAGCTTGGTCTAAATGAAATAACAATAGTTATGTGTATATGTATATATATATATATATATATATATATATATATATATATATATATATATATGTATAAATACACACATACATATATATGTACATACACACACACACACACACACACACACACACACACACACACATATACATATATATATATATATATATATATATATATATATATATATATATATATATATATATATATAATAATATAATTATATACATGTGTGTATCTTTGTATTTACGTGTATATATTTATTACTTATTATTTATTATTTATGTATATTTATATATACTTGTGTGTGTTTAAAAAATATCTTACTTCAGTGGATACATTCTCAGAGCTACGTCCATGCCTGGGCAGTAGGATAAGAAAGCAGCTAAAGCAGTCTCCTCAAACAACCCAAAGATTAATATTTTGTTTCTAAACAATAAAAAAAAAAAGATTAGAATAGAAAGAGCAAACTACATGAAAAGTAAACGATTTCTTTGCTGTGGTATTAAATCACTCCACTGACTCACCAAAATGGTATAATTGCTTATTATAATTTCTAGAACTTTCTATATATTTTCTAAAACTATTAACATACTTCATTCCCTGCTGTAGGATGGAGTTCCTCCTAGTCTTACAGATAATCAGATCGGCCCATTGCACAACTACTATGCTCGCAAAGAATGCAGTGTGGCATGTGTACTCCACAATTTTTCTTCGTTCGTAAGTCTGTAGTAATAATGAAGAAAGGGACAACATGGAATGTAGTGTGCTGGTAATTTTTTATATTTTATCTCTTTACATTAAGAATTACGGATTACATACCCATTGTTGGCCATAGCTGTCTTCTAATTCATTGTAAAATTTATCATCCCAATTAACTCGCACTCCTATTAGGTCTGCAGGTAAGAATCCATTCTCAGCCAGAATCACAAAGTAAGTGAAGAATCCTGCAGTAGCTTGCATCATTCCTATAAAGACATTAAAAGGCCTAAGGGATGTGGATGGTAAGAGCACGATTTCTCCAGTATACCTAAAGACAACCACCAACTATTTCAAATACAATTCCTGATATATACTGCACAGTCAAATAAAGGGAACACCTTCCCTTTGTTTTTATAACAAAGTGTTCCCTTTATTTTTTGTGCAGTATATTACAAATGCAGTAATATATATCAGGTCTGATTAAAGTTCATTAGTCAAATTAAAAAGCAAATCAATATGGCTATGTCTAAATAAGTATGGAGTAATGAAATAGCATTCCCATCTACAGGGCAGGAGAGCTAAGGCCTTTGCAAGAAGTGTACTGAGTTAGGTGATTTTTTCTTTTTTCATTAAAACACTAACTTAGAATATTGTTGGGAATAATTTTACTTCATTAAGATTGGGCTCTGGTCCACTGAGGTGGTTGTGGTAGCTTTTGATACTCTTATTGAATTACATATTGAAAATGTATGACTCTCTTACCAATTTGACCATATGCCATGCTAATAAGCCTTTCATTCACCAGCTTGTCTGTTTTAGCATTCCTGGGTTGTCTCTTCATGATATCACTTTCAGCAGCTTCATATGCCAGAGAAATAGCAGGAACCTGAAATATGAGTAAAAGTTACCCATCATTTATCTTATATTGGTTGGATCTATGTCTTTCCTACTCTGAGTGGAGCCTTACCATGTCTGTTCCCAGATCAATACATAAAATTGTAACAGTGCCCAGAGGAAGAGGAATGTTTGCAATAATGAAGAGCAGGAAGGGGGAAATTTCAGGAATGTTGCTGGTCAGAGTGTATGCAATAGACTTCTTCAGATTGTCAAATATCAGACGACCTGTACACAAAATAAAGTCTTAGCAAAATGCAATTTAGAATTGTTTGCCTTCAGTTTTAGTGGCTTTTCCTACCTTCCTCGACTCCAGTAACAATAGAAGCAAAATTGTCATCCAATAGAATCATATCAGCAGCCTGTTTGGAGACATCGGATCCAGCAATACCCATCGCTACACCAATATCAGCCTTCTTCAGAGCAGGAGAATCATTAACACCATCACCAGTCACTGCTACAATAGCACCCTGTCGGTAAAACAGAAATATTTACAAATTAAGAAATTAAACCAGCGATAAATTTCAAAAGGAGGCTAATGACTGTATTTATCGCACCTGTCGTTGACAACCTTCAACAATTATCAGTTTTTGCTGGGGAGAAGTTCTGGCAAACACAATCTCTGTGTGATGGCTTAGAATATCATCCAGTTGCTCTGAGGTCATTTCCTTTAAATCACCACCATGGACAACACAAGCCTTTGCATCCCTGGAAATAAGCTTTGCTTCAGCTTTTATATAAACCAATTTGGACTTTAAAAGCTTTCAATTTTTCAAATTAAGACACATTAAGAATTTCTATAACCTGGGGTTGACGTCTCCAACAGGAATGTTTAAACGAGCAGCGATGTCTTCCACAGTCTCATTGCCTTCAGATATAATACCAACACCTTTAGCAATAGCTTTAGCTGTAATTGGATGATCTCCTGTAACCATGATAACCTGGAAATACAAAAATGATTTAAGATTTTCATAAATAAATAAATCATCTAAATAGGCATAAAATGCCCTGATTATATAAGAATGTAAAACACTGCACCTTAATTCCAGCACTCCTGCACTTGCCAACAGCATCAGGAACAGCAGCCCGAGGAGGATCAATCATAGCCATGAGTCCAACAAAGCACAGGTTCTCAGTGGGGAAATTCACCTCATCTGTATCAAATTCAAAGCCTTCTGGAAACTGATCATCAGGGAGGCTGTAATGGCAGAAACCTGCAAAAGCACACCATTAACTAATTAATTATTTAGTTCTCATTAATGAATATATCCATCTTATGTAAACACTTTATCCTATTCATGTTGGATTTTCTCATATTTTCACTTAGGATCAAATTAGAGTAGTTAGTTTATGATATATTAATGACATGTTTTTCAGAGATGGGAGGAACTACAGGAAACCTACATGGAATTAGGAGAACAAATAAAACTTCATACAAGAGAAGATATATTTAGGTTTACTGATATCCTTTTTTGTTTTTTGTTTTTTAACAGAAAAGGTCAATACTTTAATAGTTGAATGAATCATCCAAACAGTATGACCTACCTAAAACTCTTTCTCCAAGCCCTCCGAGTTCCACATATGCATTCTGAAAAGAATCCTTCAGTTCATCATCTAGTGGTTGCTCTTTTCCTTGAATCATTATTGTTGAGCACCGGTCTAGAATCCTCTCAGGAGCTCCCTTCATTACAAGCAAGTGTTTTGTCTCTGATGAGTTGGGGTTCTTGTGGATTGAAAGCTGGGGGCAATTAGATGACGTTAGGAGCTGCAATACCGACTTACAATAATTTTTTCGTCAAAAGACAGATTTTAAGTACTTGGTATTTATTGGTGGAGTTAAAGGGGATCTCAGCAATCTTTGAATATTTGTCTCTCATGTCCTTCACTGTACCACAGCAGAGTTCAATACATTTCAGCAGAGCAGACTCTGATGCATCTCCAGCAGTTTCTCTCTGTAAAAGTCATGAGATTAAGAATGGAATATTTACCCTTCATTAGTGGTCATCTGAAAAGATATTTTAAACATATTTCTGATAAAGACCTAAGAATGACAGAAGATTATATTGTATTGCACACCTTAAGGATAGGAACATTTGCTTGATCACCAAGGAACACTGCACGGTTGCACAGGCCAGCTACACGAGCAAGAGCTGACCAAGTAGCAGAACTTCTGTCAAAAGAGGTTCCACTTTGGTTCTCTGTGGTATCTGCTTCATGAATCTGATTATCAAACCACATGTGGGCCACAGTCATACGGTTCTGAGTCAGAGTTCCTGTCTTGTCTGAGCAGATGGTGGAAGTGGAACCAAGTGTTTCTACTGCTTCAAGATTTTTGACCAGGCAGTTCTTCTTGGCCATACGTTTAGCAGTTAAAGTCAGACACACCTATTTGAAACAGAAAAACATTGATAATCTTTGTTTTTACATAGTTTGAAAATCTTCAGTGAACTTATAAAATGTGTAAAAATTATTTTCCAAATGTGGAAACAATTAAATGTAGATATGGTAGTTAATATACATTATATAGAAACCTATCTGTTTCTCAGTGCTCAGAGATATTCATTTATCTTTTCTAAATGAAGAAAAGGCTACAACATGATAGTGTAGTTTTATTGCATATCCTAATCTGGACTTTTTTTGGGCTTCTAACATGCTTCAGTATGATTAAATGGGAATAGTAATTCTTATTTTACTTACAGTTACTGTAGCAAGCAGACCCTCAGGTACATTAGCAACAATAATTCCAATAAGGAAGATAACAGCTTCAAGCCATCCATATCCAAGAATAAGGGACAAGATAAAGAAAGACACACCCAGGAAAACAGCCACCCCAGTAATAATGTGAATAAAGTGTTCAATTTCTTTGGCAATGGGGGTCTTTCCACCCTCAAGACTCGAGGCCAGGGTAGCAATTCGACCCATCACAGTACGATCACCAGTGTTGATGACAATACCTCTGGCAGAACCTGATAGCAAGATAATATATGTATATGCATATAAATATAATGTACAATGGTTTATAATATATTTTGATCTTTCCACCAAGAAGTTTAATTTTCTACCTTCAACGCAGTTTGTAGAAAAGAATGCAATGTTTCTTGTTTCCAGAGGATTTTCATTGGAGAAGTCAGGAGTACGAGTCTGAGGCTCAGATTCTCCAGTAAGGGATGAATTGTCCACCTTAAAGGAAAATTAATCTTTTTAATAAAAAAGGGAGGGCCTGCTACCATGCAGTTTTAGTGAGACACCAGAGCTGTATACGTACAAGCTGTAAGCTATTATTTAGATCATTTTTTGGGCTAGTACTTTCATAGTGAAAAGTTGAACACACATAGTCATTTGAAGTCTTGAAGTTCATTTTAAATGATTTTATATTGTCTATATAGTTTATAGACAATATTTTCGTTAATAACTTTGGATATCTAAAATAGAAAATCTTTTTAGTTGCATGTAGTTTACAAATGTTTATGATGTACAGACATCCTTTCCCTCACCCAATATCTTATGAAAGAATTCATTTTGAATCAGAAACATTGATTGCACTAGGCCTTTTTATAGAAATATACTGTATCAATGGCAATTCTTTTTTATGGCAATGGCAAATTATTTTTATTTACCTAATGCTTTTTAATATTTTGAAATGTATAAATTAGTTGCTATACATTTATCATTAATGAGTAAGGCAGTGGCAACATTGTCAAAAAAAAATCCTTTAAACGGTATGAGAAAGAAACGTTAGTAGACCTATCCTCATCTTATCCATTTAATATAATTAGATAATTATCTGTTAAGTGTTTCCTGAAGTGCACTTGGATGCAAATAGAATGCAAAAATAGTTGTTAATATACTGATGATTTGCTGTTTTACTGGGATTTTAGTTCCACACTGTAAATATTAATGGAGATCTTGTAGGCTAGTGATCATTTTACATCTGTACCTCTCAATTAGATACTGTTAAAGTTCCCTCTCTGGCCACTAGGTTCAACAAAAGCTCAGGTAAGTTTCTCATGCAGCTTTCTGCAACATGTTTGCGCAACAGTTGGGGGCGGGAAGGAGGCGTGGTTAAATCAAAGGAAAATCTTGTTTCATCGCTCAAATGAGATAACAAGAACTGCATTACAATTAAAAATGTCTGGAGTTAGCACTTCACAAACGTGATCAATCAGGAATTTCAGTGTTTCTAGCAGGGTTAATTATTTAACATAGTTATGTGCTAGAGGTGTAAGAATTTCACCTTGCATCCGTGTGCAGCAACAATGCGCAGATCAGCAGGAATTCTGTCACCACCCTTAATCTCCACAATATCACCAGCCACTACTTCCTCTGCATTAATGCTCTTCTTCTCACCATCACGGACAACCAGAGCTTGCTGAAAGACAATGTGTCTATAAATCGTAACAGATTCTCTGTCCACATTCTTAGCGAAACAATATTTGATGTTCATACCTGAGGGACAAGGTTCTTAAAGGACTCCATGATCTTTGAGCTCTTAGCCTCTTGATAGTATGAGAAGCATCCAGTGATCATTACAACTGCAGATAGGACAATTCCAAGATACAACTGCAAAAAAAAAAATTGTGTGTGTGTGTGTTTGTGTGGATATATATATATATATATATATATATATATATATATATATATATATATGGAGAGAGAGAGAGAAAGAGAGAGAGAGAGAGAGAGAGAGGAGAGAGAGAGAGAGAGAGATTTGGAGACAGGGACAAATGGAGAATGGTGCTCTATTAGGCTAAATACAGATAACATTTTCAAAGAGCAGACATCATATGTCTCTTACATTATCATTTGCTGGTTCATCTTCTGAAGCAGCCTGGATTCCATACGCCAAGAAACAAAGAATAGCTCCAATCCACAATAAAGTGGAAAATCCACCAAAGAGTTGTTTGCAAAATTTGACCCATTCTGGGGTAGTGGGAGGAGGCGTCAGAGCATTGGGTCCATCTCGTGCTAGAATCTCCTTTGCACGAGAAGCGGTCAAACCCTAAGAGATATTATAAAATCATGTTTCAAATTTCAAACTTAATGTAATACTTTTAATTGGTCATTAGTGCTCTGAAATTAAGAGACCCTTTTAAGTATTAAACATTTTTACTTGTCATTAATGTTTTTTTTTGTCGATCAAAGTGCATCTAACATCTACTCACTCTATCAAGGTCAGAGCCATATTTGCGTTGAAGCTCATCTAAGGTCAACCTGTGATCATCCTTCAGATAAGTAGAGATATAAATAAGTGAGATTAAATGTGATTAAATGAGTATTCATAATTATCATTCTGACTTAAATTGTAAAGAAAAATCATACCAGATCAACTTCTTTTTTCAGATCATCCATGTCCTTCTCCTGCTTCTTCCCCTTTTTCTTTTTTTTCTCCCCATCTTCAGAGGTTGCTGCTAATTTGTACTTCTCACCACCCTTTTGTTGCAAAAGGTGCCATGAAAATGAAAAGTCATAACATATTAATTACAGCAGTCCCAAAGCACCAAAAGCATTAGAAAAAAACTGATCATCATACAAAAAATAAAAAATTAAACCAGATGAATATGGTAACACTTACACCTAATCCCATTTTGTCTTTTTGATTTATTCAATATTCAGTAGGGCTTTTCTTATTCCAGTTCTCTGAAGACATATAAAAGCTCCTGCTGTTCCGAAAAGTGCTCACAAACCTTTATATCCCACTCGCTCACCTGCCTGCGGGGGTGGAGATTTCAGTAAACATGGACAGGATTGGCAGATGTGTGTAGTTTTTTTTTTAACATTTGTAATTTATGATCTATTTAACCTTCATTCCCACGTTTGAACTTTCAATGACAATCACTAGCAAAGAACAACCAAAGTCCTTTGCTAGAAAACCTACCTAGTTTTATGGTGTGCTATTGCAAAAGAGTCTGTAAATCATTTACACATATACTATATATTGACTGTACTCTATTGCTTGCACTTTCTCTGTTTATGTGGACTTTTCTTCTTCACTGTTAAGAAAAACTCTTAAGATCAACCATGGAAACTATCATCATGATTTCATTTCACTATTATTAAAGCTGAAGAGCTAGAAACAAAATAAAAGCCTACCTTAGCTCACAGGTAAATCCAGGCTTTATTGTGTAACGCCATCAGGGATTTTAAAATCTAGATCATGTTTTGTAAACGACTGGCTGTTTGTTGTCAGATGGTGTAGAATAGCTTAAGATAAGATCAGTAAATCTCAATGTCCTTCCCACAATCCCACGATTCTCATACTCATTTCAGCATAGTATAAACATGGCTGCCAAAACTTCAATTTGAATGTGAATTTGCCTGAAATGTCTCTCCCACCATTGACATGTAGGCTGTGGTGTGGGATGTCTGAAGGGACTTGAGGGAATTTTATAAATTTTTAAATGCAGTGCTCAATGTTAAAAATAAGTTGGTATATTGCCTAGTTCTTCATTTCAGCTCAGAATGTTTAGATCTTTCTTTGTATATATATATATATATATATATATATATATATATATATATATATATATATATATATCATATATATATATATCTTTTTTTGGCACATACACACACACACACACACACACACACACACAGACAGACATGTTAAAGATTAAAATACATACTGTTTAGCATAGTTATATTTTAATAAACTCTATGCCTCCCTGTCATAAAACTCCAACATTCATTAACTTTGAACTGGCCAAGAGAGCGTCAGGGCCATTACATCAGTCAAGAACAAGTTTTATTTGAGAGAGGACAAAAAAATCTAAGTCATAAGCACAAAATGTAACCTTAAAAGTTTAGAAAACTATTAATTTTATACTTCTATGTTTGATTCTGAAAACTGTTTTCTGTTCAAACATCAAAATAGAAAAAATAAAAATCTTTTATTAGACGCTGGAGAGAACAGTCTTCCCCTGTGTGTCTGTAACCATGTGGCTCTGCTTTAGTCACATGGTCATATGCTGATACACTAAATGGAAATTTTAACCACAGACAACCGACCATGAGGAAGGACACTAGCAGCAGATTCTTCACCACAATAAACATTTGACTGTTGTGTCTCTGTTGGAGTTTAAGTGTGGTGCAGGAATTGTATCATATGTGCTAAATAAAGTACTGAAGATAATCTTGTCCTGTCTGAGTTTTTATTTCACCAAGACTT
Organism: Kryptopterus vitreolus; assembly: GCA_030449085.1. Taxonomy (NCBI): domain Eukaryota; kingdom Metazoa; phylum Chordata; class Actinopteri; order Siluriformes; family Siluridae; genus Kryptopterus; species Kryptopterus vitreolus. The sequence goes on from JACRUU010000022.1 coordinate 3,188,643, forward strand.
TGGCCTTTCCATGTATGGTATTTTGCTTAACAAATCAGGGGAGGGGAACAGAAATTCAAAGTGGAGATTTGAATGGATTTTAATTTAGTTTAGAATATTCAATGGAAAAGATGGAAATGGAAAAAAACAATGACACATGAAGAAAATACCACTGCCATTTATTTAGGCTAAATTACAGTCATATATGTGTAAGTCTGGCAAATAACCATGAGGCACAAATAGCTAAACAATAGTGTCTCTGTCCCACAAAATAACACAGTGGAATGTTATGACTAAGTCCTGAATGGCTATAGTCAGTCACCCACACTGGTGCTTTTGTGTGAGCCAGGCATGCCGTTTGTAAGAGACCTTTGTTATCATCTACTGCAGAAGAGAGAGAATTGTGTGCTCAAGTTACCAGACTCTAACACCACCCTTCTCAACACAATTTTCCACTTCTTTCCTTAAGCTAAGTTATTTGCTTATATCCTTGTTTTCAACATAACATATCTTTACCCTGAATTTTATTTTATTACTGAAATGGTATACTTTTATCAAATCAGTAACATCTGACAATTCCAATAATTTGTTAAAACAAATTAAATTTAGCAGCACTAATTGTATAAACACATGATTAAAGCAGCGGGGATTACTGTCTGCCAATCTGCTCCTTCAAGCTCCGTGGTGTTGGCGAATGAATGGAACCCGGACAACAAAGAACAAAAAAGCCCAAATGAATATAGAAACTTCAGTCCGTGTCCTTCCCTGATCATTTCGGCATTGATCTTTCCACAGCCGCGCTTGTAACGTTAGGATGCAAGCTAAAAGAGCTTGGATGGATGTGATTTATTAACAAAAAACATGCCTTCGACCTGCGTATTCACCACAGGTATGAGCTACTCAATAAATTACGGTATATAACCTAAAAATATCACCTGTATATATGGAACCAAAACACGAACATAATTCTTAAAGGAGCCACGTACCATATTAACCAATTAAAACAATCACTAAATTTTTTTTTTTTAAATGAATAAGGAATTAATTAATTCACAAGAAATTCATATTAAAAGAATAACTTCTTCTATTACATAAACACTTTGTAAAAATGCAAATTATGAAGCATATGCTTATGATTCAAAGCCTGATTATAAATAAATAAATAAATACATAATTTAAAAAATACATAAATAAATATATATGTATATATATATATATATATATATTTTTTTTTTTTTTTTATGATTTTTTGGATATTATGGACAGACCTGCAAGCAAATATAGTTGACACAGATGTGGAAGTGCATTGGTAGAAACATGACCTGCATAGAAGAAACATCAGATGGAAAAACTTCCGAAACTTCGCAAATATTTTGCCGCATTCATATATAGCTTTTTTTGGGACTGTGTGGCAGTGATATTTGTGATATTGCTTTACTGTACTTGAATTGGGGTGCTGGAGAGTTTGAGGAAGAAGAAGACACTAAAATTGTGTGAAGCATCAATTTCCTCTTAATCTTTGCAACGATTGGCCTGTTACATGCCTGTCACTTTATTTAGTAAAGCAAACAATCAGATCATCAAACAAATTTAAACATTAGTCAAAGATAACTGTCTTTAACCAACTGTCTGTCTATCTCTCGCAGAACAACCTTCTGGACCCCAACCAGTCTGGCTTCAAAACAACACATTCCACAGAAACTGCTCTTCTGGGAGTCACTGAGAATCTACATGCTGCTAGACCAATTAAACTGTCCTCTTACCTCATCCTCCTAGACCTTTTAGCAGCTATCCATATAATCAATCATAAAAAGCTGTTGACTATACACAGGAGTCTTGGTATCTCCTGAGCTGCATGGAAATGGTTTTCTTCCTTCTTGGAAGATCTAGCATACCAGGTAACATGGAGGGGATCTACATCTGCTCCACAGAGACTCTCCATTGGTGTCCCACAAGGATCAGTACTTGGTCCTCTTCTTTTCTTACTCTATACTCACTCTCGAGGTGAAGTCATCTCCACAAATGGATTTGACAACCACTGTTATGCTGATAATACACAACTGACCTTTCTCTTACCTCCGCTTACCAATGAGGCATAGCTTTGTGGGTAAGCCACATTAACTGAAGCTCATCCTGAAAAAAAACCGAACTGATTGTGATCCTAGGTGGTTCATCTCCAGGTCACGATCTTAGCGTAACTTTTTACAACTCTCTGCTGTCTGCTTCAGCCACTTCTCGATAACCTCAGGGTAACCATGAACAATCACCTGTCCTTTTCTTCTCTTGTTGTTAATGTGACTCGCTCTTGTCTGTACCTTCTCTACAAGATCAGAAGGATTCGACCATTTTGATCCACACAGGCTGCTCGGTTGTTCAGTCTCTTGTCATTTAGAGACATGACTCTCTACTGGTAGGTTTACCTCAGAAGACCCCTAGATATCTGAACAACAGTGTCACAGGCTGTCGTCAAGAAACGATTGAAGACTCAAGAGTCAAGCAAGAGTGAATCTCTTCCAGAAACACTTCACCTAGTAGGTCTTCCTTTTTGCACTGTGTTGGTTTATATTTAAAAATAAATAAATAAATAAAAAGTTATCTGTGTCTTAAGTTTTAAGTAATCACTCAAACCAGAAGTACTTTATTCAGAGATGGAGACTTTGTGACTACTATTTGTGACTAGAAGTGTGACTTCTTTCACAAATTCAGAAAGTGCAGATTGGTGTTCTAGGGCATCCATGTGTGTGTTCACATCATAAAAAATGGACATGCTAATGCCCTCTGTATGCCCATTAAAAGTTTATGTTCAAGACAATATAATGAGAAAAACATGAGCATGACCAGGAACTAAGTAAGTAAGTAACTAACTACAGATGGTCCACAATTTATGATGGGGTTACGTAACAAAAGGAGCGTAACTCATAAATATTGCAAGTTGCATTTGATGACATTGTATTCTACCACTATCTTGAGTCTATCCTCACACTATCTCATCAAATGTGCCCATGTTTACAGTACAAAAATTGTAATAAACACACATACTAGTACAATAATGAGAAAGACAAGAATAAAAATTAATTATAATATAAAGACAAATATTTTAAATGGGCTCAAACAGTTGAGAAACAACTGTATATATTATCATTAATCCAATACGCTATAATGAGAAAGCGATAAAATAATTTTTGAAAGTAAAAAAACTATATATTACATATCCGGTACATGAGTAGCTTTCCTCAGTACTACTGTAAGTTGAAGCATTTTGGAGTTGGTCAGGTTATGATGGAAACGCTTTGCAAAGGTTTTTCTTTCTCATTCTTCATGGGAAGTCCTCTCAAGAACAGTCAGGTTAGATAGGGATTGCTGGTGAATATCCACTTTCCTGGTTGAGCCACATGTCTTCCCTTATAGATGTGATTGTTCTCTTGGAAATCTTCTCCAGATATGTGTCAGAGCTCTGTAGGCAGCTTTCCTCCTGACTTAGTTTATATACATTGCTAGCTGTGAGTCTCTCTATAGAAAGGTGTAAGGTTGGTCAGACCTCTCCATGGAGCCAGACCCTGAGAACTGACAAAAGCAACATAACATATAATACTTGCATTCTGTGTTAATTTTGACCCTACATGTGTGGGACCTTTTTAATGTTCTCAGTCCTGTTGAAAATATAATCTCAGTCTTGCAATAGTAGAACAAAACATTTTTTTTAAATCATATAGCTAACTCCCCTTCCTTTGCAAACAGTTTGCCAAACCACTATCGTAAACTGGCAGGATGCACAGGAATAACTGGCTCAAGGAAAGTTGCAATTGGACACAAAAATTCAACGATAGTGAATAGATTTTACGATAGTGGTTTGGGTATTTAAGGAAATTTGTTGAAACACTCGGGGAAGCAGTCTGTAATCACACTTCCCACACAGTCTCGGTCTGTCTCTTTAATCAGGTACAATACTTTAACAATTCTTAGTAACCTGCAACTAGGAAGCATTCAGTAGTCTGAACTTCCCTCACAGTCTCTGTGTGTCTCTATTGCCAGGTATGAAAACTTTGTTACAAATGTAAAATGTAGTAAATGTTAAATGTTAAATTCTTAATTAACTTTCCTGAAATTTCCTGAAGTAATTTATATCTAATAAATTATATAGTCTGGTGTTACAGCAAATCTATGACCAGGATAGTACAAAGAGAAGGCTCATGAGCGGATGAAGTATAGAGCACAATGTTTGAGACCTGCTGATTCCTGGCTATCACTGATTTAGCAAGTTATAACCAAGTGGCTAAATAAACTATTATTTATGCATGAGCAAGCATTGAGCAGCCTACTTAAAGAATACTAGTTTACCGTTATATCCTCTGACTAACATTCAGACCGACAAGTTTCTGTCTGTGAGCAAGTGTAGCAGCTATCACTGACTTAGCAAGTTATAACCTCTGACTAAGATTTAGCCTGTGACGTTGACCAAGCACAAGGCCCTTAGTGACTCCAGGTCCATAATTAATGATTAAATGAAAAGACATAATGCTTGGAATAATCTATTAAAATTAAAGATTAAACACAACCAATACAGCGACCAGCATTAATTAAACAATAGTTTAATTAAAAGTTCAAACTTTATTATGAATTTGAGTCCAGTACGAGTTTAAAGGTGGATTAATGTAATAAACTGCAATCTGTCTATATTGGGGAATGTTTGAAAAAATAAAACACTTTCTAAATAAAAATACAAACAAACCACAAATGTTTTGGAACAATAACACCAGGTTTCGCCATTTTGCACAGAGCAAAGCATAGCGCCTCATACAAAATGTAAAGCATGGTGGTTAAGAATAGAATATCTTTTATTTGTCACATGTACATTACAACACCGTGAAATTATTTCTTTGCATAACCCAGCTTGTTTGGAAGCTGAGGTCAGTGATGATGAAGCCACCACTGATACAGCACCCCTGGCCTTGCTTGAGTATCCAAGGGTAGCTTGGCAATACCGGGGCTCGAACCCCGACCTTCCGATTAGTAGCCCAGCACCTTAGACGACTGAGCGACCTTAGATCTTTTCAGTTACACAGGAAAGTGGTATAATTTAAAAGCCTTAGAAATAATGGAACTAAAAAGAAAGGACATTATGTGTCATAAGTTCCCTTATGGGTCTGGTTCATGGTTTCTTCCTCATAGAATCTCAGGGAAATGTTCCTCAACACTAAACACCCATGGCTTACTCATTAGGGATGTGTAATTTAACCAAGAGATCATTTGTGATGGTAAGGATTAATACATATTCATGATCTATTTATTTCTGCAAAGCCGCTTTGAGGCAGGGTTCACTGTTGAAAGTGCTATACAGAAATTTTTTAACTCAATCAAATTTCTGTCTTTCTGTCATCGGCTTTGTTCTTGTTGAAAATGCATTTCCTAAATTTAATGAGTTTCCTTAATTTCTGCAAACAGGTCTGAATATCAATATTTTACTAATGTTATATGTCAGTGACAAGCAAACTAAATAAAAAGAATTCACCATACTTTCTGCCTTTCAGAAATGCAGATTTTCTACTTATTATCTTGATGAAAAGCAGTGACGCATAAAGAGTGTTCCTGACACAGCTCATTTGTTTTTAGAGACTCCCACTAACCTCTATGAAACAGTCATTGATCCAGAGTGAGAGAGAGATAAAGAAAGAGAGAAAGAGAGAGATAGAGAGAGAGATGTATTGTAAGAGCAAAATAGGATAAAATAGTGAATAAATTAATCATGCATAAATGAACATATGTATACATCAAAATAATCAAATCTGACATGGCATTTTGAATCAGGATTAGAGATATTTAGATCTTTTGTAGCATTTAAAGACATACTGTAATGATACTGTAATTATTTCACCATCTGGGTGGCAGGACAAAGAAAAGTCTTCATGAAAGTAATCTGTAATTGAAGAACATTGAAAAACATCTTTATAAGGCACTACTTTACAAGTCTCAATGACAATGGACAGAATTGTACTTGACTTGCCTCAAGGTTGTGAGTAGGACAGATAGTTATCTGATCATTCATAATGTCAAGGTCATGTGGGTGAGTTCCAGCTGAATACAAAAAAAATCACAAATAGTTAGAGCTTTTTATACAGATTATATGTGCCAAAATTAAAGTTATGCAAATAAACATTGTACAGTAAGACAACAACAGTTTAGCTAAAAGAGCTATTTGTTGTTTTTTAATTTGTTACATTTTTATTACATTCCTTGTAAAAGACTTTCAATGGAAAAATTATTAATGTAGCTAATGTAATTCGTTTCAACTTCAGATTTAGAATTATTTAAACATTTGTCAGACTTTGTCAACATTTACAACAAAATCCAAAAATGTCAGGATTTGAAAATTATAATTGCTGTGAGTTTCTTTTGTTATTCTGAGGTACATTGTGTTTTTACTTTTCCTTTTTAGAAAATGACTGATTGAAACATAAGTTTCATCTGGGTTCTCCAGTTTTGTCCCAGCTCCAAAAAAGCAATTGATTAGATTAACTGCCACAAGTGTACATGTAGATCAATAAATAAATGTGTGTGCATGTGAATGATATCCATGATATGGTAAGTGAAAGTGCATGACTGTATATTTCACTGTGCAAATATTACTTTGAGGATATGGGACAGATCCACCATTTGCACTTGAGGCTAGGCCAAGGACACTGCATGGGATGACACACACAAGAGGAGTGGAAATGTTTAGTTTTGGCAAGCAAGCAGAGGCGGAGCCTGTGCTTATAATCTAACCAACTGTTCACACACACACACACACACACACACACATACACACACACACAGGCACACACCATATGCCCTTGAATTTTTGTGTCCAATTGCAACTTTCCTTGAGCCAGTTATTCCTGTGCATCCTGCCAGTATTTTTGTCTTTTTGTTAACAATGTTTGTACTTATATTGAGAATAGTGTTGTAGTAGATGAAGGTTCAGTTTCACCCTCCAGCAACTTCTATTAAATTCTAGTCTTAACACAAACTCAATTAAAACACGTACCCACAGCAATGTATGTGAAATATTTAAAAAAAATTCAAAATGGCAATTTGAATACACTGTATTACAAGTACCTAAAAATGATATGAAGTTATTCCTTTGTGTGCAGTTCACAAAGTGACATTCTTTATTTAAATGCAGTGATGTTGAAGTTGGATGTTGTCTGTTGAAAGGAACGTGGTTCTGGGCCTTGCAGTATTATTTGCATTGTGGGTTGTGGGTTCAAATCCCACCACTACCACCAAGTTGAAACTAGTGAGTCCTTGAACAAGACCCTTAAGCCTCAATTGCTCAGTTGCAAGCTCAGTTGCAAGAAGGGCATCTGACAAATGCTGCAAATGTAAATGTAAAATGATTGTAGGAAACTGTCATAGAAAAAATCTTAACAGTTCTTCTCATCTGCTACTAATGTTGCTGTATAGCAAGCACCAGGTGTAATCACAACATGATAAATCTTAATCTACAACACATTTCATTTCATAAATAATTCTAGCATCTATAGGATTACTAACAGTATACTTTTACAAAGACATACTTGATACAGGATATGTTTCCATTCTTAAACCTGTAGGAGTGGCTTAGTATTAACCAACACCATACAGTACAACTTGTCTGCTGTTTTTTTGTAATCTGATGCTCTCTTTAGTTGCTCTGAACACAAATGCCATGACCTATAGTCGTGTTTATCATTTGGGGATTTGGAAATCTACCCCAAAGATCATCCTTTTATTTAATTTAATAATGCTAAATATAAAATTTGGTTTCAATTATAGTCTGTTTTTTAAAAAACTATTTTCACAGCTGTATGCTTGAATGTAAATATTTAACAATGTTTGTACTTTTACTGAGAATAGTGTTGTAGTAGATGAAGGTCGCATTTTAGGGCATACATTTTATGGTAAAACAGAAATAAGTAGACTGGTAGTAATAAGAGAGAGGTTAGAATTATTACTTGCCAGTTGAACAAGCTCCCCGACAACTGACCACACCTCATGTGATGGCCACAAAGTGAAGTCTATAGTATATAGGCCCTAGGCCCTAGGCCCTAGTATATAGGTGTGGATTTCCCTCCTGTATTCTTCCTGTAGCAATCCGAATGAATCTGATATTCTGTTTTTTTTTCCATGTTTTACAAGCATCAATTTATGGGCCATGGCTATAAGTCATTCATAACATTTCTCTCTGGGGAAAGAGAATGAGAGAGAGAGAGATATGGATTGCACAAGGGGTTATTATAATCAGGACAGGAGTGGCTATGTTTTTTGGTAAATAAGAAAAGGTTTTGTCTTTTATCAATTTAAAGTGCATGAAAGTAAGTTCCGAGAATAATGATAGGCCTGCACAGGAAACTTTTTTTCTATGCTGAGGGAAATCACATTGATTAAACAATAAAAGTTTTCAAATAAAGAAGGGATGCATGAAGGGACTAATTTTTTTTAATGTTAAGATCTATTTCAGTTTGACATAACTATGTTGCACACTATTGCATGTGCCATCAATGTTTGCCAAAAATGGATCAAATTAAGACTGTTGTGGAAACATGAAAGACACAAATGGTATTATTATGGACAAAATATTAGTATAGGAAGCAATGCACATAGGACAACACATAAAACCGTAATAAAAGAGTTTAGTTTGCACATTTGGAAAAAAATGAAATTCAATTAAATGTTATTTATATAGTGCTTTTAACAAATGGAATCAAAGCAGCTTTACACAGTTAATGAAGTAAAAAAAAAATGAAATGAAAAAGAATGTTCTGTGTAAATGTACGTTTGGAAACATTAGCTCCTGATAAGGAATAAACCTTGAGAGGAACAGACTAATGAGGGAGTCCGTCTGTGTGACATTTAAATACAACCTACAGTACTGACTATACTGACTTAGGTTCCAAACTTCCTACTTTGCACTTGTGGTCAAGTATATATTCTTAGATATATTATTAGCGTCAGTCTTCATCCATGTTTGTTAAATCTTTCATTTTCCACAGGATTCTATAAGTAAATGTACACCTACTGTACACCTCAACTTCTACAGATTCAGGACTAAAGTTAACATTTCTCTAAGCTTCACTCAGCTAACATTTACATCGGAAATCAGAATAGAGGGGGAAAAAATGAGGGGAAATCCTAAATGTTTAGTGTCTTTAGTGTCTTGTTGTGCATGCTAAACCATTTGTTGTGATACTCAGATGTGGAAAGTAACATTTACATTTACATGTTACTGTAATTGAGTAGTTTTTTGTGTACTTCTACTTTTTGTCATTTATGTAATTTTATGTAATATGTAATATGTATTTTTACTTAAGTACTTTTTACTTAAGTTTTCTGTTTTAATATTGTACTTCGCTAGATTTTAAATGATATTCCGTACTAATAATAATAAATAAATATAAAATCACATCCCTGAAACCATCGCAATGATGAATTGATGGGCAATAGATAAAATATGCTAAAATTACAGGAAAGATGGAGTCAGACAAAATAGATGAAGTGATGCAGGAAAAGTTGAAAGCGAAATGCCATCACATTCTTATGAAGCAAAAACTCCTGGCCATATTTAAGCAACCATTTTGATTTCAAGTGCAAGAAAAGGTAAATAATTAACGAGGACAACGCACTATTGAGCTAGCTCTATTTCCAATGTCATGATTTAAGTTTCATAAGAAATGAATGAAAGTATTATATTTTAGAGGAGATCTGCTGATGTTGCATAAGGTCAGGAGTAGTATGTTTGTCAAATGCGCATGTGCGTGAGATAAAAATACCGCTTCTACTTGAGTTAATTTTTAGACTAGTAACTTTGCGTGTACTTTAGCAAAATTTCACGGAAGTAACAGTACTTTTACTTGCGTACAACATTTTATTACTCTTTCCACCTCTGGTGATACTATTCTGCACACTACACAAAGTACATTTATTTGAGTTACTATCGTTCCTACTTTTTGTAGCTTGATAAAAAAAAATCCAGTAACCTACACCATTTTGTGTAAACTCTGGATAGTGTGTTGTGTGAAGCTACCAGAAATAAGGTATATACCTGTTTCAAGATATTTACTTGTTGATATCCATAGAGTGACATCAGCATCATGGCTCCACCTACAAGGCACCGTTCCTCATAACAGTAAAATTGGCATGTTGTGCCTGGTTCCACCTTTCATGTCCATTATTGTCCCAAATGTTAGAATTAACTAATCAATTAACTAGTCAGGATTGTCTCCATTTCTGATTACCTCGTAATCATTACCACCATAGGTCAAACTGTAAAAAAATATGCTTATATTTTCATTGAGAAAATCCACATTCCTCAAATGTCAGTCTGTAAGCTAGCTAGGAAGAAAAATTACAGTATTGTTACATAATTAACAAGTTTTATAGCTCTATATTACCCTCTAGTGGAAAAACAAAGAGTAGATATTTTAAAAATCTTTCATGTCAAGATAATTTACTACATTTTTTGGATTTGAAATTCATTTCCTGGGTTTTGAACATATATATGTTCAGCCGCAAATACATGCCATATGTCTGTAATAAGGGAGACATCACAATTTTTTCAAGTGTAGGAGAATTGCTAAATCTGCCCAGCAATGTCTCATTTCCCAGTTTTATTTGCTTTAGCTCTTAAGTAAATGTTCAATGTCAAACTAAAGTTCTTTAGTTGTCTTTTATGGGGAAATACTGTAGGTTCTATTGCACTATATAGAAGAGATCTCTTTATAATTTAGAATGAATTAGAAGTGCTTTGATAAGATAAGGAACTTGATTTCTTCCACAAACCTTTAACCCCCTGTGTATCCTGTGAAGCAGGACATTAAATCTTCACAAGCTGACAGATGTTGTTGAGACTAAAAGGCTTATGTTTCCCAGAATTCAGTGTTGTTTTAGCCAGCAGGATAAGTATGTTCTCCCATCGGTGAAAACAGGGCCTGTGGTGTGAGTCAACATGCAAAGCAGACAAGACATTCCAAACGCACCTCACAACTCCAACTATGTTTGTTCAGATGGCAGCAGTGAGGTTTTTCTCCAATACTCTCTAACTCTTCTTTCTCACCAAAATACAGATTCATGACAAATGCAAATTTAAAACATTAGTTGAATTTATGCAATATATATTTAAACATCTTTTGTCCAAAGAGGATATTTTATATAGAAATGTTTAAGAAATATTTATTTACTGCTTAATTCTATTAACTCTTGACTTGACTTGGATCAATTTGTCTCACAAATTAACAATATATGACAAATAATACAATATTAGATGCACATATGCCCTACCTCTGAAACAAACCTCAAGCTTTTATACCTGAAATTGGTATTGGGCAAAAAAATAGTGTTGTGTTCTGTCATGTTTCTTTCCACTTCCTAAAAGGAATAGTGCCCAGTGATGCAGAGAACAGAGACATCCTCTTGATTAATGGCAAGCCAGTAAAATAAAAGTTTTCAATGTTGACAAGAAAATTCATGAATATGCAGAGCGATGTTTTTGCAGCGGCACAAAGAAAAAGGTTCACTATAAAAGTATTTGTTCACATTCACTCTGAAATCGCACAGCTGCCTTATAGGGTCCATACAATTCCCTCCTAAAAAAGCATGAAAACATAATATCCATGGTCTTTTCATGGCAGGACATTGGAAAAAGATGACCAAACTCCTGCTTGGTCAATCCATGCCACTGCTGCACATAGAGGAGCCTGAGTGAGACCTGAATGCCCAGATGAAAGCTCTGCCTTCTAAGCAAGGTGTTAAGTAAACATATATTGCCCTTATATGTGTACGAAATGTTACTACAGTACAGTACCTACCAATGGTACCTGACCACAAGCAAATGAAATCAACAGATCTAGCGCCATCTTCTGGTAAAATGTGAGGAAAGAGATCTTTGTATAAGGTATGTAAATGGCTTTTGCTGGGAGACTTTAATTACAGCTCAAAGGCAAATAATAATAATAATAATAATTAATAGAAGCCATTACACTTCTCAACACAAAACAGTACTTATAAATGGACTCACATGTTCATACGCGCACACACACACACACACACACACACGCACACACACATACACACACAAATATATGCTGCTTAGTACACTGTTTACATACTGTCCTTGCCATATTTATTATTTTCACATGTACTGTTTACACTGCTTACATTTGTCCTGCACTATCCTGTTGTCTGTTTTGCATTGTTTTGTCTGGCACGGTTTGCACTAGGTTGCACATGATGCACTATATGTGGCCAGAACGACATAATCTAGTTCTCAGCTCTGTTATGTAACTATTATGTTGTTTTATGTTTTATGCAGCACTAAGGTTCCGGAGAAATGTTCTAATTTCACTCGGCACTGGGTCAGCTGTTAAATTTGCATAATCATAGCTCTGCATTAAATAACAATAAAAGATATTAATATATTAAAGATGGAGTGCAGCAGTGAGGTGGTGTGGGATAGTGTGGGATAGTTGTTGCCACATATATAGTGGCAATAGTTGGGAGAACTTACCAGAGAATATGGCAGTGAAAAAAACTCTGTTTCTGACTATTTCTGGTGGTTAATACCAAACCCCAGTCTGTTTATTTATGCTGGCCCTGGATTAAGGACTTATTCATTAGGCCAACCTCACCCTGTTTTTTGTTGGCTCTTGATCCAAATCTTCTTTATTTCTTTATTTCAAATTACATTTATATATTTATAACATCTCACACAATTAGAGTAATATGAAAAGTATTCATTAATAGTACATTAAGAAAATTTATAAAATAGAGAAATTAATAAAGGCCGCTGAAAAAATTTTTATCAGTAAACTTTGTTTTACTGATATGTCAAGTCTCAAATCAAGCACAAAAATCTGTCACAATGCCACATCCGGCAATGAACCCTCTGGTGCCGTTAAATGCAACGGTACATTTTGTGGCATTTCTTCATCACAATGATACAAATTTAATTTGCTCTTTTAATTTTTTGATAAGAAAACTACATTATGTGAATATGTAAATGTCTACTTTTATTTGTTTCTACTCATAAAGCAAGAAAATGCTGTGCTTTTGTAAAATACAAAAATCTGTTCAATTAATTTTTATTGGCACTTTTAACAATGTCTTAAAGCTGCTTTAAACAGATAATATATTAAATATGAAAAAGATTGTATTTTATAAGTGTAAATTTGTCCTGAATGATCATGAGAGTGGTGACTGTGGCAAGAAACTCCCTGAGATGGAAAAGAAAGAAACATTGAGTGAAATCAGACTCAAGAAAGAATCCATCCTCATGTGGGTGACACACAATGTCTCTTTATTACAATTAAACGATGCTGAGGTGATCAAATGTAATATAAACTGTAGCCTTGGGTCAGTGGAACACGGTGAGTCCCAATCCATCCTTGAAGCTCCTGACTCGACTGAATTTCTTGGATCCTCAGGCCATACATAAGGAATATCCCAGCAGAGTGGCCTTCAATCGAGAAAACCATCCAAAAACCAAAAGAGAACACCATCCAGAGGCATGCTGGGCTTTTATTTAAAAAAAATCTTTAACATCATGTATGATTTTCCTTCCACAACACAATTATGTGATAGTTTGTGATTACATAAAATCCAAATAAAATACACTTAAGCAACAAACTAATAATAATCAGTAAAATAAGATTGAAGCCAGAAGATAACAGTTCTATTTATTCCAACAGAATTTTCTAGTCTACCATGTAGGATATTGTAATCAATGGTGTCAAACGCTGCACTTAGAACAAACAATACTAGCAAGGAAACACAGCCCTGATAACAGCCAATAACAAGTCATTTTGCACACAGGGTGTGCTCTTCCATCTGTCATCTTGCTTTACAGATACGTAAAAAAAAAAAGGCGAATCTCTGTGAATGCTTGCCTCACATTCATTCATTCATTCATCTTCTACCGCTATATCCGATCTTCCTCGGGTCACGGGGAGCCTGTGCCTATCTCAGAAGTCTATGGGCATTAGGCAGGATACACCCTGGATGGAATGCCAACCCATCGCAGGGCACACACACACATTCACGCACACATTCATACACTAGGGACAATTTTTCCAAGGTGCCAATCAAGGTGCCTGAGGCACGGGGAGAACATGCAAACTCCACACACACATTCCCGAGACGGGAATCGAACCTGGATCCTGGCGGTGTGAGGCGAACGTGCTAACCACTAAGCCACCGTGCCCCCTGCTTGCCTCACAATCATAATAAAATATTATAATGTATCAAATTATTACAAAACAAATATATTCTGATTATGTGATCCGTATGAAAGGTACAAGAAGATTTACCTCATTAACAGTCCAATTGGAATCCAAGTTTAAACATTTGATGTTCAGGTAATTTACATAATTTAAAATCCCATAATTACTTTAAAACGGTATTTTATCTTTATGCTCTATTTTAAGTTTGGTTTCACTAATAATAAACATGCATCTGCATAAAGCAAGATGTCCTTGCCTAGAGTATGAAAAACACGAAATGATGAATTTAATACACAGACAAGAAAAAACATGTGATTAAGTTGTGATTATTAGTGAGTTAACATTTACAATAATGCAATTATTTACAATTATTGAATCCAGTTACCAGTGTGACACTAGTGTGACAGAAGTAGTAGTATTGGCTTATTTTACATATGTACATACCAAAGCCCAAACGTCTTTACTTTAACTTGAGTTAAAAATACATCAGTGCAGTTGATATTGCCAAGCCATATCTAGCCAGATAAATGCCTCTGTGTGTTTGATCCTTTAGCGCTTTGTGGGTGTCACTAAATATTGTTGGGCTGTTTTGGAAAAGAAATGTGCATTTCAAGTGTGATCAACATACCGAATTAACCTAATTAGCATTTATAAACTCTATGCTGCTTTTTACTTTTTGTTCATTCTTGTTCTTATTATATATATATATATATTTCTTGTGGTACACAGCCAAGTCAGTACATTTATAGAGCCGCTTAATGTTTAGAACCAGCTCACTTAAAGCAGCACAACAAATCGTATTTTGTAAATGACTGTTTTTTTGAAGAATAATTAAAGTAAAAAAAACATATTCAAGATTTGAAATGGTCACTGGGATGGTGGGTGTCATGAAGTGGCATATGTGAAATACCAGCAACATTTGAGAAAAAATATAATGGTACATCATATAATGCCACCATTTTTGGAAAGTAGCATGTGCCTATCTCAGGCGTCTATGGGCATTAAGGCAGGATACACCCAACACACATTGGCACTCTAGGGACAATTTTTCCAATGTGCCAATCAACCTACCGTGCATGTTTTGGACCGGGGGAAACCGGAAAACTCGGAGAAAAAACCCCTGAGGCACAGGGAGCTCATGCAAACATACACATGGCCGAGACGGGAATCGAACCCGGATCCAGGAGGTGTGAGGTGAACGTGCTAACCGCTAAGTCTCTGTCCACATGAAGATGTAGCAGCCAATTTTATTGTAAGATTGATCATGAATATCAGGTTTTGAAGTAACTTTTTGTAGAACTAAACATTTGTATAAGCATTTTGAAATTTTAGCGTATTATAGTATTCATAACAGAGCGCTCAGGTGTGATAGTGGCCACGTCCTGCCTGATAGTCTTGATATTATCCATAGTGGTGAACTGTTGGCTGTAATAAAAAGAAAACAATGTTGTGTATAAAAATAAATACAAATAGATGTTTTTTATGCTGAATTAAGCACCCTGTTGTTATAATAATAGTTACATTGCACTGCTCCGCAGAAACTTACTAACTCTCTTAAAACATAAAAGTCTTGTCCTTGCAATTTCTTCTACATGCATCGTCGTCATTTCCGCTTTCGGAAACGATTTCATTCGGCGCCACAAAAGACTGTGACGTGCTCCGTTGAGCCTGACTGCACGGGGACTTGTTCAAGTCCCTCAATAATGAAACAGCGCTCAGACTGCTGTGTTGCGGCCGCGGACGGCTCTGTACGGAGCACTGCGGCAGGAACGCAGCCGTCTGCGTGAAACAGCAGCTTTGTTCCGATCCAACCTGAAAACGGCTGAAGCGCGGCGCATCTCGACCCTCGCTGTTTACACCCGCCATGCAGGAGTCGGATCCACGGAAAGGGGCGGCGACGGCGGACGTGCAGGTCGACGAGCAACCGAACGCACTGATCGCGTGCAGAGTCCCTGACGAGGTCTTCAATGACACGCGCTTGAAGGTAGGATATAACTACATCAAGTGCTTCACCTTTCCCACAGAGCGGCCTAAAGCTCTGATACACTGTTTACTCCACACATCGCCCAGGCTGTGGCATTTACATGCAGGTGATGTGTGCGATGAATCATCATGAGTCAGTAGACACCCAGCATTCACGTGTGTTGATACAGTACTAATAGTAGTCATATTAGATGACAATTGTATACAAGATCAAGTAATAAAGATTATATTTCCATACTTATACTGTACTACTAATTTATAGGACTCCAAATACAATTAATAATCTCGGATACTGTATCTCTAATGTAGATGAATTATTATTAATAAAACAATTTGGAATTTTGTTTATCACTAGAAAGCTCTTACACAATAATGGGCAGATTATGTAAATGACTATACTACAAGGCTTAAAAATATTCTTATACAATATTTGCACTCATTTAAGTGTCCAACATTATCAGTTAGATGTCCCATATTTAGTGAATATGAATAGGATTGGCATAAAGAAAAGGTGGCCTTATCTCCAGTTGTAGGAGATTTTAAGAAATGCACATCAAATACACCTCAGACATAAATGTTGATTTTATACATACAATTCAGACATATAGTATTATGCATATAGTATTATGTACAACATCTACAAAAATCAGACAATATACCACAGAATACGACAGTCTAATTTTTTGTGGTAAAATGTACATTTAGAACCTGTTATTTTTGTGAACTTTGAATAAACTTTGCCTACTTACTTGCCAGAATGCAGATTCTAGTGCAGTACATAAAACTGTAAACATAGCTTCTTAGATAGATTATTACATTGTGAAACCTATTACATTTAAAACCTAAGCGTGGACAACCAATCTACACAATATTTAAATGTAGTATCTTGTTTGCTAGTAAATTGTTGCATTTTATATAATATTTATCTTCATTTACTTCATTAACTGGTATTTCTAACATTCTTTGTTGTAAATTCATTAATTATATAATTTTTGCAAATCGAACCTGCAACTACATGGTTGATACAAATGACAGCAAGATGACCTCAGGTATGATTGAATTAGTTTCAGCTTTGAAAAGATGGATTCATTTCTGAGAACATCCTTTCCTGTACAAATATCAGCAGCTCGAATCTGGTCATGGACTTTGATGGTTAGACTGTTTTGGTTGGAATTGTTTTTTTGCAAGCTACACACATTATGAACAACTACATATTATAATTTGTTGTGTAGTTGCAAAAAAATAATATTGTTGCCCTATATATTAGCCTATAACAATGGAAAAACAATCTTTTTCCCCCCCTGTGGATGCCCAGTGTCACTCCCCGCAAAATGCTGGCCCAGAAAAATGGGTGCTCCCCTAAATCTACCATTAAGATCATCTGTTCCTTATATAAATTTCTCATTCGATGATATATATATATATATATATATATATATATATATATTGCCTATGTATTTACTTAAAACTGATTTTACTTTGAGTAATCAGGGTCTGTACATTGTTCACCCTTTTCAAGGTTTTTATTTGTCATCATATGCTATCAATATGTGTGTTTCTTCTCTCTCATCAAGGGTTTACACTGCCAGTGCAATGTACTTGTAATTATATACATTTGTAATTAATAGACATATAAACCGGGTGAATATTGTAAACATCTGAATACAATAAAAATATACATATATAACCAATTTGTGAGGTCCAAATGTAGAGAGCTGTACATTTTTAAATTCAGGGATAGGTGGGAGAGGGGGAGGGATAATGGCCATAGTTCAGTAATAGAAGTTGAACAATTTTTGAAGTTGAAGTTGAATTTTTGGCTTAAAAAAAAAAAAAAATCAGCATAGGTTGATTGTGGTGTAAATTAGGCAGATTATTAGGCAGGTGCATCTGAGACACCAAAACGTGCATGTACGCCTTGTGCTTGCATAGGTGAACATAACACTTCCATACCAGCAGGTGGCAGTAGTCTGTTTTCAGCATCCAAACTCGGAAGCTGTACACTACGACTGTAAATAAACGAGCAGCGTTTACACCTTCTTCAATCATTAGTAATTGATTCTAGTCATGTCTGCTAATTTGCAAAGACAATAGTTGCAATTGTGTGTTCCATTTTTCCTTGTACTTTCCAAAAAGCCCCCTGACACAGCAATTGATTATGCAAGGTGAAACAGTTTGTCTAAATCAACATTTGTATTGCATTTAATGATATTTGCCGATATCTGTAATGATGATGCTATAAAGCTAAAAATGCAGCAAAAGAGAATCGCAGCAAGCTACAGGTTTACACCTGTACATTGTTCAAAAGGCAATGTTTTGATGTTATTAGGAATATCACTGTTGTGAAGAAGCAGTAAGAACAATCCCTTATAATTATATTATATTATTTTTTACTAACTGCAAAATGTGATGACTTAATATTCCTTAGAAGATGCACCTTACAGTGGTGTTATAGATTTTCATTATTTATTTATTTTTATTTAATGATGTAAGTGAGGATCCAGTACATGTAGTTAATGTCTAAGTGCCTTGCTGTTGCAGTTGGTATTCTGACAGTTTTCTTATTAAGGCCAACTCACACTGGACACGTCATGCGTAGAGGTACGTCACAGAACCTCATTTAGGTCTATTTTTTAGTCCTCACCTGTCGTATCAGAGGTGTGAATGTTCCAGTTTGCATGAGTTGCTGCCCTTCTTTTACATTTTCAATCTTCATTTTGTCGACAGAAATACCCTAAATCTCAAAACCAGATGTTGTACACAACATGAACTTCATGTTCATTTAATTTGGATTTTCTGTTTTGTTATGAAAAAGGTCTTCAATATATTTATAGGCACAATCCAACTAGAGTCTTTCTCTGTTGCACCTCAGCATCCAGTGGCACATTCTTATGGTGAAGAATGTGTGTGCGTGTGTACTAGGTGGTAAAAGTCATTGGTGATTCTCATAGGTCTGGTCCTACATCACTCAGTGTAAATGTTTATGATACAGGTGACTGTACTCACCACACTGAAGAGTACCTTTTGGTCCTGGACCATGGTACTGGTAGGTGATGTTCCCTGTGAGAAGACTCTCCAATTTCCCAATGTAGAAAGCCATTAGCATGATTTTAACACATTGAACCTGGCCAGGTAAAATAGGTGATCGAAATGCTGCAGTGCTCTGATGTTTGGGTGGGTTGTTCAGGAGAGGGAACCCGAAGTTATATGAAGCTCAGTTGTGGCCTTTTTGATCATCAGAGAACTATTTTTTTCTCCTCTACTTATTCATGTGATCAAAATTCATCTCCTATTTTTTTATCCTGTTCAGAGAGAGATTGTTTTAGTGACAGCATGTGTTTTAGGTACCACCACCATTGTCAAGCTTCATTAAAATATTAGTGTTGTGTTTAGCCATTCAGTCTCTTGCTGCTATATATAAATTAGAGCTTAATTAAACGATTCCTCAAGTAACTTTGTAATTCGAATACAACAAAGCATTGAGGCAATTTATATGCTTTGTTAAGACCATTTAACTACACATGGAGCACCGTGTCCCCATGGACGATTATTACTGAAGAGCCACCCACTAAAACCTGGAGCTCACTGGACAGGTAAACAAAGATGCTACAGAATGAAAAATGAAGGAACAGGGAGAAAACAGAGAGGGGGAGGGGAGAGGAGAAGCTTGAGGCCAAAAAAGACCAAATTTCCATAGTTTGAAATAATTTCAAACTAAAACTTAAACACAATTCAATGCATTACTATATGCATTACAGTTACTATAAGATAAGAAAAAGAACTTGAACTTGAATAAGAATAAGGTGGGGGGTGGGGTTAGCTCAGTGGTGAATGTCGGATCAGAATGGTTGAGGATTTGAGCCACAATAAGCCACTCTTGAGTCCTTGAGCAAAGCCCTTAACCCTCTGTGCTCCAGGGGGCACTGTGTCATGGCTGACCCTGCAGTCTGACCCCAGCTTCCAAACAAGCTGGGATATGCAAAGAAACAATTTCTCTGTTCTGTAATGTATACTGACAAAGGATATTCTATTCTATAATATGTGTTACAAGATAAGATGTTGTGAATTTCTGCCTGCCCAAGTTAATACTAAGGCTTCACATCAATACAGTTTAGTCTTTACATGTGTGCTATTTGGCATGGTTTTGCTATCACTATTGTCCAGTGCTGTGTGTGTTGAGAGAGAAAGAAGGAGAGAGAGAGATATGTGGGATTGATCTCAGCTATAGTACAGTATAGATTAAAACTGTAACTTAGTTCTCAGGTTTTCCACATTTTATGTAACTATGCACTGTTAAAATATGACGTGTTCTTTATTAAATAAAATTTTATAATTGTTGTTATTACTGTGATGTTACTAGAAAAGTATAATCCAGATTAAGCTGCTATACAAAAATATCACTCTCCTCCACTCACCTCACTCGGGTGCATTATTTTTGTATAGCCAATCATCTGCTAGTCTTTACTTAGTAGCTATCTGGTGACTCTGCCACTTTGCTTTTTTTCCACCTCCATAACTTGGGTTCAAATTTCCATTGTTAGTTTCCTCTGTAAGGTTTTTTAGGTTTAATGTTTTGTTTCATGTTTTCTGGTTGAGAGAGCTTACTTTTCAGACCTCATCTGTCTGAAATGAATTGTCAAGTTTGAGGAGTTCATGCAAATGTTTTTTTAAGCAACATTTGATTGTTAGATTGTTATTTAAAAATCACGTTCTGTTGCTGCGGGTCATTGCAGCGCGTATGTGTGGGAATTATTCACAGCATTATATAGAATATGTATGGTACCTTTGACATTATGATGGATAGGAAATTGTAATACTTCCTTTTCGACAGAATCATTGAATCTGTGTAGACATATTACTACAGCAAAATTGTACAAAATAGCAGCTTTATTTATCATTTGCCATTATCATTATGAATGTGTTGACATCTGACCTAACAAACATTATGTGAATCTACTCATGAATGTATGAATAATCAACTTGTCTCTAATTCAGGTAGTTTTAGTTTTCTGTACAATTCCTGACCAACAAGCCCTGTCAAAAAACAGCAGGGCTGTAACTCAACATGTATACTTAAACTCTGAATGGAGAGATGCAGAATTTTCTTATAAAAATGCAGCTAAGATGCCATTAGTAAATATACAGTATAAGGTGTTATAGCAGCTAAGGCTAACAGTTATAACTAATGATTATTTTTATAATCGGTGGGAAAAAATCCTATTATTAATCCGATAAATGTAACTACTTTTTTATTATAACTAAATAAAGCCAAAATTATGGCTATTTGTGTGTAAAAGTGCACTTTAAAATGTTTTTTTAAAACATTTTAAAGCTTATAGTGACTGTGTGTTAAGGAGTGCATGGAGGATTTATCCTTTGAATAAATTCATTCATGACAGTTCTTTATGGGGGAAAAAACAGCACTTGATTATGCAATGTGAAAGAGTTTGTGCAAATCAACATTTGTATTGTTTTTAATGATAATTGCAGATGGCAATAATGATAGAAAGCTAAAAATGCTATAAAGAGAACAGAACGAAGAAAAACAGCAAACGAACAGACTTGATTAAAAAAAACAGTAAAAATATGCAGGAGTGTAGAAATGCATAAGCATTCACTGAAAATGACAATATTGACTAAAATATAAAATATAAAATAGTTTGATGCTACTGTTATTTTGTTGCTTTTAGATTTTATTTATTTATTTATTTTTATTATCTTCAGGACCAGTTTGAGGCACTGTTTCAGCAGTTTGATACAGGAGTATATTTCCAGTTCTTCAAAAGCTTTCGCCGTGTACGCATTAATTTCACCAACTCTGTGGCTGCTACTCAGGCAAGATTGAACCTTCATAAGAGTGACTTTAATGGCAAAGAGATGCGCCTCTATTTTGCTCAGGTACCAATAAACACTAAACACTTTAGAGTACAGTAAACATACAACCAAGTGTATATCTATCTATCTATATATATATCTATATCTATATCTATATATATATATATATATAGCTATATATATATATATATATATATATATATATATATATATATATATAGTTTTTTTTCAATAAGAGAACATTGTTTCCTCTCTTTATTGCTTTTCTCTCCACCCTCTTTCTGCACCATTCTTCTTTTAGTCGGTGCATATAGGCAGTCCTCGATTAGAGCCCCCAAAGCCAGAAAAGCAGTTCCTCATATCTCCTCCAGCTTCTCCTCCAGTGGGTTGGGAACAGTCTCAAGATGCTACACCCATCATTAACTATGACCTGCTGTGTGCTGTCTCCAAACTTGGACCAGGTAAAAGAACACTGTCGCATCTACTGCCGAATCCAATAATTCATACAAGATATGACCTTATACACCAATAGGCATAATACTTAGTGATGATAATTTACTTTGAGCTGTAGCAGTATATTAAAAACATGATCAGTTATTTGTGTGGCAGTTGTGTATAAAATCATGCAAGTACAAAACATTAGTGTTGAGTAATGTTAACATCAGCCTGCTTAAAGGAGGGAAATGTGGTTTCATTGATTCTGGCTGCAGCATCATTGTGATGCCAGATAGGTCAAGTCTTTCTATGGATGCTGATCTGTGTTTTTCGAAAACTTTGGAGTTTACAGAGGATGGTATAATAAAGAATATCATCCAGTGAGGCGCAGTTCTGTGGACAGAAATGTTATACAAAGAGAGGTAGACTGAGAAAGCTAGTTTGAGTGCAGGCTACAACAGTAAGCCAGGTATAGAAATTTGAGGCACAGGCTTCACAAAAGTAGACAAAGCTGGCTTGGGCTGATGAATCCTGATAGATTTTCTTTGGTATAAATTTTTTAGGGGAGCAGTACGAGTTGCACACTGGAACCACCACCACTCCTAGTGTGATAGTACATGTGTGTGAAGACGACAGCTCGGGAGGTGAAGATGAGCCAGAGGGAGGATCACGGGCACGCCCTAAAATCATTCAGACTCGGCGCCCGGATTATGCTCGCTCTGCCAAGAAGTGAATTTATTTAACAATTTGGCATTGTGGTAATTCAACTGGTAATCCAGTTTCACCCTCCACATCTGCATGGATGCAGAAAATGTCCGCCACTCTTCCTGATATGGAATATTTGCCATCACATATACTTCTGATTTCAGTCCAGTAGAACAAAAGTTTAGAAGTGCATTTAATTTATTTTATTCTATTAAAAAAAAACCTGCTACTTGGAATTACATCCACCTACTGCAGAAGTGGCATTTGGAGGGTGATAGCCTGTTTTGTTTTATTTTATTTATTTATTTATTTATAAGTGTAAAATTCTACATTGTTAATGGACAATAATGTAGACTGACTCATTGTCATTCTGTTGTAGTCTTGTCTCTGTCTATGTTGGTTCTTGTATTGTGTAAAATGTTCTTGTATTGCTAGAGTTTTTCAAATTTGTCTCTAATTATTATTATTATTATTATTATTATTATTATTATTATTATTATTATGCACTAGGGGCCGTATTCAGTGTTGAGTTAAATAAGAAGGCGGTAAAGAGGAGTTAACACAGAAACTGGAGAAACGTATTCAGGTGTCAGAGACAACTACAGGCTCAATTGAGGGTCACACCAGCCCTTACAGGTTTATTTATTCGGATAGAACAAGATCAGACAAGAATAGACATGAGTCTGGAAGTAAACGACATATTTTCTTGTTTGTCACTGATGAGACATTATGTTGAAGAGTGTTGGTTGACAGTTGATTGTTAGCTTGTAAAATAGCTTATTACTAGCAGTAGTACTTACTATACTTGCTATTTTTAATAGCTAAAGATATCTAAATATACATAAATATATGTATATCCATATTTATAATTATGTTGTTTGGCACATGTTTTGAAGCAGTAACGGTAAGCAGTTCTTCCTGAGTCACCTTTATGCAAATTAGAAGTAGCAGCCCCTTGGTGCTTGGCTCTGGAGCCAAAAGATGTTATTCCCCGACTGCAGCTAATAGTTTTACCTGTGAATATTTCCATGCTTCACTTTCTAAACCATATGGAAAATGGGGAAAAAAAGTTTCTTCTACAGTAATTATATAAATCTATTATCTTTTAAATTCTCAGAACAAATTGATTATTAGTCTAAGAAATTCAACTAGTAAGGCATGAACTACACAATAAGTAATAATTTTTAATTTCAAATAAAAATGTTAACATTCATGTAACTTTTGAAGTCACCACCTCTGAATACGGCCCTTGAAGAATAATGCCTTATTATGTGGTACGCAGTTGATGTGACTTTAGTGTCGCTTCATATCTGTTACATAAAATTCTCATGTGATCTGTTGTACTGTTGTCTGTGGAGATTAGTCAAAACCAATGTCAGAGGATAAAGAAAGTAAAATTTTAAAATGCGTCCTGTGATTTGTAGCAAATTCACTATCACTACATTAAGAGTATTTGATGTATTTAAGAGCACCGTCTGTCTATTCAATAACTGCTAAGCTGATTCTGAGAAAAAAAAGATTCAGAATTCAGGTGAATATGAAATACTACATAAACTCCCCATTCAACTGTCCCTGCATTGTTTGATTTTGCCTAAAGACCACATGCACGCTAAGGACCTGTGCACACTTATTCCCAGCATTACATTTGGGCCTACTTACAAGTGCATGTTAAAACAACCAATCAACACTTTTTTGAAGCTATTATCCATATTTGTTTTGAATTCTCCATCAGTGAATACATTTTCTTAAAACGCAGACTAAGAATATAGTTCAGGAAATATCCATATGTTTTGAATGCTTCATTTCAGACAGGACATTATATATAGCATGTTTAATAATACAAATGTATTCATTTTTATTATTTATTCATTTTTACATATTAAGAGGTAAGAGGGCACAGTGGCTTATTGGTTAACACGTTCGTCTCACACCTCCAGGGGTTCGATTCCCGTCACGGCCATGTGTGTGTGTGGAGTTTGCATGTTCTCCTCATGACTCAGGGTTTTTTTTCTCTGGGTTCTCCGGTGTCCCCCCCCCCCCCCCGATCCCCCCCCCGATCCAAAAAGATGCACGGTAGGTTGATTGGCACCTTGGGAAAAATTGTCCCAAATGTATGAATGCGTGTGTTTGTGTGATGGGGTGGCATTCCATCCAGGGTGTATCCTGCCTTAATGCCCATAGACGCCTGAGATAGTCACAGGCTCCCCGTGACCCGAGGGAAGATCGGATAGTGGTAGAAGATGAATGAAAAAAAGTGGTAGAAGATGAATGAAAGAATGAATCTTCAGATAGTAATAAATAGGATAGTTGTATAAAAAAGCTAGCAAACAACATTCATTAGCAGGTAAACAATCAAAAGACCAAAATGTGGTCTGATCAGAGCCATCAATGGCAAGTCCACACTGTAAGGGCCCTGCATATCTGGTGAAAGAAAGGAGAGACGTATTAAAATACACATAGTACAGTACTTAAGTGGTCTCCTTTGTGCCTGTGTGTGTATAATGTCCATTGTTAAAGTGCTATAAAAATTGTATAAAATATATTACATATTTTATTACATATATAATCAGAGGTGTCGAGTAATTACAAACACTTCATTACCTTACTTAGGTAGCAATTTTTGTTGTCTATATTTTACTGGAATAATTATTCAGGTGACTTTTTACTCTTTACATTTTCATGCAATTGGCTGTACATTCTACACTGTTACATTTTAAAAATAACCTCATTACTCCTATTTAATTTCGGCTTATTCCAAACAATTTAGAGATTGTGTAACACACACATATACAGAGTCACACAAACATTTATACACACGTCAGGAAATCCAAATGTATTAATCCTATTAACGTGATAACAAATGTAATTGGCATCTGCAATTACAATTGGTTCTCAGAGTGGTGGCCAATTGTTTCCAGACAGTTTTACCTTTTTTTCCCCCCCTTAGGTGCGATCAACAGTGTCATTATAAATCTTAAATACAATACAACCAGACACTAAGAAACACTGGCTTCACACATGGCTGTGTAATAAAAATGTAATAGTAGTCAGGGATACTTTCATTGCAGTGCAGAATAACTATATAAACGTACAGTGAACCAAAAAAGTATACAGGTACATCTCAGTAAATTAGAATGTCATGCAAATGTTCATTTACTCTGTTCAATTACAGACTGAAGTAGTTTAAGTCTGTGGTTCTTTTAATTGTGATGATTTTGATTGAATAAAAAAAGCTCCAATTCACTCATCTCAACAAATTAGAACCAAAAGACCAAAAAAACAACAAACAATCTTAGTGAATTGTTTGACATCTGGTATGTTAATTTACTGTATATGTACTCAATTCATAGTAGGCGCTCATTAAAAGAATTAAAAGTATCATTTACTTCAGTCTGTGTGCACTGAATTTACTTCATACACAAATTTCACAATTTCAGTGAATTACTGAAGTAAACAAACTTTCATTCCTGATTACTATTATATTTTTCTGAAGTTGTGTTGCTACATCGAGGTGTGAAGCCAATGTTTCTTAGTGTCTGGTTGTATTATATTTAAGATTTATAATTACACTGCTGATAACACCAAAGATAAGGATGGGTTACTTTAAATCTGCTTCATCTCAAGCTTTCTTCCCAATGTTACTTTTTCTTTTCACAGTCTTGCTCATCAGGGATTACTAAACGTAATTCACTTATATTAAAAATGTTTTTTTTTGTCCTATAATTCTTCTATTCTTTAAGGCTACTTTGAGACAATGCCCGTAATGAAGAGCATTGTAGAAATAAACTTAAACTTGAAGCAAACAGTTGTATGCCTTTATATGAGAGTAAGTGGCTTTCTAGAACTGAACAGAGTAGGTGCATGGTATGCAAGAAAATGGTCATATTAGATTAAAGCTTGTCAGATTAGATCAAAATAGTAAGGGCCAGTTTAAATGTAATTGTATTTACATTCAATTCACTTAGTGTTTACTTATATAGTGCTTTTAACAGTGGACATTGTCTTATAGCAGCATTACATAAATAATAAGAGAATAAGAATAAAGAAGTTTGCTGCTTATAATTTTAAGGTCCCTAATGAGCAAGCCAGAGTGGGTAGAAGGTATACATATTGTAGCTTCTTTCATTTAGTTTTCTAAATTAAATAAAACATTTTTAAAAAATTGAATAAAGAAATAAACATCATAAAGAAAACTGTCATTTACACTGTCATCTATGTGCCTAGGATCTATAAACTATCTTTAATTTTTTAGATAGAAAAGCTCATAAAATATTTTTATCTATATATATATTCCTCAATTAAATGATCAGAGTTACACTGAGAAAGGGACCATAGAGTTTTAATCTATCATGTTGTACATCAGTTGGGTTGAATGGAGTACAATTAAAAGGCATTTTTCTCTATTCAAGTTAAGAAAAAACAAAACCAAAAATCATTTTATTTAAAATGATAACCCAAAAAGTTATGAATAACAAAAACCTGTTCTTAATCTTACTTCTTCAAGCAGATGTTCAGTCATCCTTCTTGTTGTCAATAAGCTCCTGTGTTTCTCGTGCAAGCTTTCTCTTTAGCTCAAGCTGCTGTTTCAGGGCTGCTTCTGCTTTCTTTTGCTGATACAGTTTAGCCCCAGCAAATGCAAGACACAAAAGAACAGTTTTGGCTGCAAGAATATACAACAGCAGTGGGACATTTTCCAAAGCCTGAAACAAAAGAGTAAAAGAAAGGAAGTTAGAGGGTTATAGAATAATAACTGGACATGGCACTGTCAATTCATACATGTGTTGTTATATATATATCTACTCATCTGATGCAAAGAAATTGAATTGAATTAATTGATATGCCAGGAAAACCAAAGAATCATTAATACATATTGGGAGCAGTGTGGAAGAGATCATTAATACATGGGACCAGTATGGAGCAAATCCCTTATACTGGGAACAGTCTGGAAGTCATCATTAATACCGGGAAAGGTCTGGAAGAGCAGAAACAGCTGAGATTTTTCTGGAAAGGGGAGGAGGGTCTAAAGATGGCAGGGCAGCTGCTGCACTACTAATACTGCTGCTTTCTACACACTTGCTGATATCTGAATACATTATTAAATATAAAAAAAACTGATGTGACACACAATTCCATAGCTTTATTTTTGCAGTTGTATACTATTTTATTATATTGTTTTCCGATAGATAGATAGATAGATAGATAGATAGATAGATAGATAGATAGACAGACAGACAGATAGACAGATAGAGATAAGGCACTACTTAAAAATAGCCCCGTTTGGGGCTATTTATGAAACTCAGGAGTGCTCTGTAAAACTGCTCTCTCTCTCTCAGCTTTCAAACGCACAAATCTCAGTCATACATTATACATATTAATACTTTAATCTAATCTCATACTGAGGGATAGAAACATTTCTTACTCGCCAGTTGATCATGATCTTCGCTTTCAAGGTCTTCGAAAATTCCTAACAAATCCACCGTGTGAGATCAAACACCATTCTTGTCGCAATCGATCGTTTGAGTCTATATTGGCTACAACGCGAACATCCGGTCCCGCCCCTCAGACCCACAACCAATGGGAACTCGTCCTGCGCTTGAGTATGTGATCCAATCAAAACAAGACCCCTGCTTTGAGCTACACGTTTGTCCGAAATCGCGCCTTGAGTCATATTCCTTAAATGAACTGTTAATATAGAAAGTAAAATAACCATTATAGTGCTGCTAAAACGGATATTCTACTCACAGGACATTTTCTTTTCACGTCTCTTAAACTTGAAATCGTTTGGGCATGCGTAAACCTGCTTAAGGAAGTACACGTAATTTGATTTCAGTCAATTCGTGCGAAATGTATTGACTCGTGGGGGGATGACGCAATGAAAAATCTTTTGCTGAGGGTAGATGACGAAAGATGGACCTGAAAATAGGACCACGTGTTTGCTTTTTATTTATTTTATGTTTTTTATTTATACCGTCTCTTATTACATGTCAAGCCCTGTACAAGCCCTGAAGCCGAATGAAAAAATATGATGATGATGATGATGATGATGACTATAACTATAATAATAATAATTAGGATTATTTTATTATTTTTATGGCGCTGATGATTATTTTTATTATGATTGTTGTTTCATTTTGTTGTTTTGTAATGATAATTTTTGTCATGGCCTTTACATATATGTTTGTAAATGCAATAGCTTTCCAAAAACTCCTGAATTAAAGGCAAGCACAATCACATCACATATTGATTGCATAATAGCATATGTCTTGATAGCATAGAACAGCAAACCTCAGATATTTTTTTATGCCAGTAACTTAAAATTTTTTAACTTTAAGCATTTGCCAGATTCCTAAAAATTTTCCAAAAATGTTCTTGGTATTGTTTCAATTAAGCTATTGTTATTATTAAGCTTCTTTAAGACTTAATTTGCTATTTTAATTGTAATTAATATAATTTTAAATTATTTTAAAAAATTAATTTTAATTATTTTAAAAAATTTAATTACAAACAAGCATGCACCTTTCTACTTTGCTAAATTATTAGACCAAGAGAAAACTATGATCACTGATCACCAATGTATAACTTTACTTAAGTTAAGATTATTAATCATTAGAAATGCATTTTTTGTGCTTGTAAAATTTTTGGTTAATTCCACCAAACATTCAGATGAAACATTTTTTTTTATAAACATGAAAATTAACATACATGTGACAAAAATACAGAAAAAACTGTTTTCAAATGTTTACCAGATACTTTACAATTATGACTTAACATTGAAATGTTCACAGCTCTTGCAGAGAAACAAAACAGCATGAATAGAATTAACTATTATAACTATTAACTATTATATTAACACTATTGTTAGTTTTATTATTATTATTATTATTATTATTATTATTATTATTATTATTAACACAGCAAAATGCAAGCAAAATTTGGAGAAATACAACTTAAACCTACTCACATCCCAAACTAAGAATGAGTTCCCAAGGGACCGGTTCCCAAGTTCCCAACCTAATTTGGATATTTCTTTCCTAGAGAGTGAATTTTCATATTAAGTGTTTTTCAAAGACCAGTTGGAATTTTCAGGTATGTTAGACAGATACCCGATGGCCCTATATATATATATATATATATATATATATATATATATATATATATATATATATATATATATATATATATATATATATATATATATATATATATATATATATATATAAAATTCAAATTTTATTTGTCACATACACAGTAATACATAGTACGATATGCAGTGAAATGCTTAGGCATTTCACTTATATACAGTATGTATATGTATATATATATATATATATATATATATATATAATTATATAATTGTGACGACGCAACACACCGCCGAAGCCGAGCAAGCGCTCCAACGCCGCCAACGCCGCCACACCCTCGGTGCTGGTGCTGAAAGGACAGCGCCCCTTCAGCACCTTTGTTGTGGGAAAGCAGCGAGCACATGGCCAGGGGGCGGTCCCAGGAGATGAAGCACGGCTGGGACGCAATCAGATCATCAGCCGCTCTCCACCATCCATGAGGAGAGTCGACAGTATAAAAGGGACACAGGAAGACGAGGTTTGGCGAGGAAGTAATGGATGGTTGGGAAATTCACTTGTGTTTGACATTCGTTCCCCTAGGTGGTATAGACGGCAGCAGCGAGGACGACGTACGCGGGCCAGCTCTCCCCAGGCGGCACCTCGATCGCCTCGCTTCATACAGGAAGAGAGCAGATTCTCGGACAAACCGAAGGGACATAGAGCCGGTAAAACGCCCTCGAATCTCGGGCAGGATACGCCGTGGAATACGGGAAGGAACTCACCCCAAGGACTACACCCCCTTCCCTTCACACCACACTCCCCTTCACTATAAATAAAAGACGCACGTGTGCTGGTTTTCACCTAAACCTTTGTCTCCGTCTGGTGCTGTGTTCTCAGAAAGCATAGAGGGTCGCTACATTGGTGGAGAAGCGGGCCTGAGAACACGGATCGGAGAACGTCGTTTCCGCACCATGGAGCAGATAGCAGATATTACAGCACCTGCTGCAACAGCAGACAGTGACACAGGAGCTGGCAAGAGGCGTGCAAGCAGTCCACAAATGAAATCCTGGGGATAAAGCAGAAAAATGCTACACCCCCCCCTCCCAGCATGGAGCAGTCCGTACAACGACTCCTGGCCAAAATGGCACCCTCTGACGACCCAGGAATCTTTTATGCACCTTTTCGAGTGCATCGCGGTACGAGAGGACTGGCCCAAACGTGCGTGGGCTAGGCTGATATCCCCACTCCTCACAGGGAAAGCGCAGCTGGCGTACTACAGCCTCCCACTGGAATCTGCGATGGATTACGATGTGCTAAAAGGGGAAATACTGGATCAGTACGGACTCTCGCCTCGAAATGCAGCAACGGAGTTCCACCGGTGGACATATAAAACCAGGTCGACACCTAAAGCCGAGATGGAAAATCTCCTGCGAACGACAAAACGGTGGCTACAACCAGACAGGAACTCCGCGCTCGAGGTCGTAGAAAAAGTGGCGATGGACAAATTCGTGAAATCCCTTGCCGGCGGACGAACGGAAGGCGGTAAGCATGCGCGACCCAAAGAACCCCAAAGAAGTGGTGGAGGCTCTCGAATGCGCGGTCTCCACGCTGGACTTTGACCGGGGAGACTTCCGTCCTCGAGCACACCCGTTCAACGGAGCACAAGCGCCAGGAATGGTCCAGCAGACCTAGAAAACCCCGGCCCGATAACAGCCGCGCGCCGCCAGCACATCGAGAGAAGACCCTGGCTGGCAGGATGCCCACCGACCCCGGACACGAGCCAACGAAAGGACCAACCCCGCCAGGCGCTTATGGGCCACGAGCAGCGTCACACTGGCCAGGCCTTCGATCATGGGCCAGGAGACCAGGAACACTCAAACCATCCTGGAAGGAGCGGCGGATACGGGAGCGGATGGTGAGTGCTTCCTGTCCCTCTCCTTAACACTGACAATAACCCGGTGTCGAAGTCTCTATCGCCAGGCCTTACGCGAGGGCAGTTTCGCCCGGGAGCAGAGAGAGGATGCACGGCTGAAACATTGTTGGCACCAGATACTGCAGGAGGAGGAGATGCCGCAGCCGATGCCACAAACTTACTTCAAATCGGTGGGCGGGCTGCTGTACTTACCACACAAGCCGCCGAGAACAGCCGTGCGACCTCCTGGTGGTTCCGAGGGGCAAAACGAACGCGGTAATTCCAGCTGGCACACGCACATCCCCTGGGTGGCCACCTAGGTCCCAGAAACACGCTGGAGAAAATCCGGGACCGGTTTCACTGGCCAGGCATGGAAGCTGATGTGAAGCGCTTCTGCCTCAGCTGCCCCCGATGCCAGCGCACCGCACCCACAAAGCCGCCTCCCGCCCCGCTCATCCCACTGCCGGTCATAGAGGTCCCCTTCGAGAGGATGGGAATGGACCTCGTGGGACCCCTGCCGAAGTCGGCCCGCGGCCACGAGTATATACTTATATACTTGTCATGGTTGACTACGCCACACGTTATCCCGAGGCCGTGCCGCTGAAAAAGGCCAACACAAAAAACATTGCGAGGGAACTGGTACTCCTCTTCAGCCGTGTCGGGATCCCTAAAGACCTGCTAACCGACCAAGGTACGCCGTTCATGTCAAAACTAATGGTGGACCTCTGTCGGCTATTACAGATCAAACACATCAGGACGTCGGTATACCACCCACAAACGGACGGTCTCGTGGAGCGGTTCAACCAGACCCTAAAAAGAATGCTCAAACGTGTCGTAGACGAGGATGGGAGGAACTGGGATTTGCTACTCCCGTACGTCCTGTTCGCGATCAGGGAAACCCCACAGGCATCGACGGGCTTCACCCCATTCGAGCTCCTGTTCGGGAGGAGACCCCGGGGCTTACTAGACGTCGTGAAAGAGTCATGGGAGGAACAACCCGCGCCATTCCGCTCGGTGATAGACTATGTGAAGGACTTACAAAGCCACATAGACAAAGTAACACCGATCGTGCGGGAACACTTGGAACAAGCACAGGCGGAACAGAGCCGCACCTATAACCGTCCGGCCCGACCGAGAGAGTTCAAGCCGGGTGACAAAGTTCTGCTCCTCGTGCCAAGCTCGGCCTGCAAGTTCCTCGCCCGCTGGCAGGGGCCGTACACGGTCGTAGAAAAGACAAGCCCAGTAAATTACATGGCTACAACAACCAGGTAAGAGAGCGGCGACCCAGGTATACCATATCAACCTGCTTAAAGAAATGGGTCGAGATTAACACGGCCCTGACAGCGTCATCAGTAACCCCAGCAGGACCCCCGGAATACACGCAAGTAGAAAAAGGGGACGACCTAACTCCGGCACAACGACAGGATGTAACCGAACTCCTGAGTCAGTTCACGGACGTGTTCTCGGCTACGCCGGGAAGGACACATCTGGTACAACATGAGATAAAGACACCGCCGGGAGTGGTGGTGCGCCAACGGCCGTACAGAGTCCCCGAAGCCCGTCGGTGCGTTATCGAAGAGGAGGTGAAAAAAATGCTAGCCGATGGCATAATCGAACACTCGGCCAGTCCATGGTCCAGCCCAATAGTGGTTGTCCCGAAGCCGGACGGAACCCTCCGGCTATGCAACGACTTCCGGAAACTAAACCAAATATCGGATTTCGATTGCTATCCGCTGCCGAGAGTCGATGAGCTGGTAGAGAGGCTAGGAAATGCTCGGTTCATCTCCACGCTAGACCTGACCAAGGGTTACTGGCAGGTATCGCTCTCCCCGGAGGCGAGGAAGAAAACCGCCTTCAGCACGGCCGCCGGACACTGGCAATACCGCGTCCTGCCATTTGGACTACATGGCGCGCCGGCCACCTTCCAGCGTCTAATGGACATTGTCCTACGACCTCATCACACCTTTGCCGCGGCCTACCTAGACGATGTCATCATCCATTCAAGGACGTGGTCAGACCACCTACATCATATCAGACAGGTACTTACCGAGCTCAGGAAGGCAGGATTGACCGCAAACCCAAAAAAATGCCACCTGGGACTGACGGAAGCGCAATATCTCGGGTACCGAATAGGAAGAGGGCTGCTGAAGCCACAGGAAAAAAAGGTAGAAGCCGTGAGGGACTACCCCCAACCAACCACTAAAAAGCAGGTACGTGCATTTCTGGGGCTGGCCGGGTATTACCGTCGGTTTGTGCCTAATTTTTCTGCCATAGCCTCTCCCTTGTCAGATCTCACAAAAAAAGGTAGACCGGAGCGAGTCGGCTGGACGCAGGAGACCGAACGAGCCTTCCAAAGACTGAAGAAAATACTCACCTCTGCACCAGTCCTGAGAAACCCCGATTTCGACCGGCCGTTCGTGGTACACACAGATGCGTCGGAGACGGGACTGGGGGCCGTCCTCTCGCAGCCCTTCGAAGACACGGAACACCCGGTGCTATACATAAGCAGGAAACTGTCCAAAGCTGAACAAAAATATGCAGCCGTCGAGCGAGAGGTGCTCGCCATTAAATGGGCAGTCGAGGAGCTGCGATACTACCTGACCGGTAGACGATTCACACTCGTCACGGACCACGCCCCTCTACAATGGATGGCAAGAGCGAAAAATTCTAACGCTCGTATTACTCGCTGGTTCTTGTCCCTACAGGATTTTTCCTTCCAGGTGCAGCACCGCGCCGGTCAGCTAAACGGAAATGCGGATGGGCTCTCCCGCAGATTCTGCCTCTACACCCTCATGCCCACAACGGCGGGTTTGGAGCTAAGGGGGGGGTACTGTGACGACGCAACACACCGCCGAAGCCGAGCAAGCGCTCCAAACGCCGCCACACCCTCGGTGCTGAAAGGACAGTGCCCCTTCAGCACCTTTGTTGTGGGAAAGCAGCGAGCACATGGCCAGGGGGCGGTCCCAGGAGATGAAGCACGGCTGGGACGCAATCAGATCATCAGCCGCTCTCCACCATCCATGAGGAGAGTCGACAGTATAAAAGGGACACAGGAAGACGAGGTTTGGCGAGGAAGTAATGGATGGTTGGGAAATTCACTTGTGTTTGACATTCGTTCCCCTAGGTGGTATAGACGGCAGCAGCGAGGACGACGTACGCGGGCCAGCTCTCCCCAGGCGGCACCTCGATCGCCTCGCTTCATACAGGAAGAGAGCAGATTCTCGGACAAACCGAAGGGACATAGAGCCGGTAAAACGCCCTCGAATCTCGGGCAGGATACGCCGTGGAATACGGGAAGAACTCACCCCAAGGACTACACCCCCTTCCCTTCACACCACACTCCCTTCACTATAAATAAAAGACGCACGTGTGCTGGTTTTCACCTAAACCTTTGTCTCCGTCTGGTGCTGTGTTCTCAGAAAGCATAGAGGGTCGCTACAATATATATATATATATATATATATAATAGAATAGATTTCTTTATTGTGACTTCACTAGAATGAAGAACGATGTTAAATTTCAGTCTTTAAACAGAAAAAATTAAATATTAGCATCCATCCATCCATCTTCTTCCACTTATCCGGGACCGGGTCGCGGGGGCAGCAGTCTAAGCAGAGATGCCCAGACTTCCCTCTCTCCAGCCACTTCCTCTAGCTCCCCCGGGGGGACACCGAGGCGTTCCCAGGACAGTCGAGAGACATAGTCCCTCCAACGTGTTCTGGGTCTTCCTCGAGGCCTTTTCCCGGTTGGACATGCCCGAAACACCTCCCCTAGAAGGCGCCCAGGAGGCATCCGAAATAGATGCCCAAGCCACGCCAGCTGGCCCCTCTCGATGTGGAGGAGCAGCGGATCTACTCTGAGCTCCTCCCGAGTGACTGAACTTCTCACCCTCTCCCCACCCTATCTCTAAGGGAGCGCCCAGACCACCC
This sequence comes from Kryptopterus vitreolus, assembly GCA_030449085.1. NCBI lineage: Eukaryota > Metazoa > Chordata > Actinopteri > Siluriformes > Siluridae > Kryptopterus > Kryptopterus vitreolus. The sequence continues at coordinate 3,224,713 of JACRUU010000022.1, forward strand.
TGCGAAGGAAGCTCATTTCGGCCGCCTGTATCCGGGATCTTGTCCCTTTCGGTCATGACCCAAAGCTCATGGCCATAGGTGAGAGTAGGAACGTAGATCGACCAGTAAATTGAGAGCTTTGCCTTTTGGCTCAGCTCCCTCTTCACCTATGACGGACCGGTACATCGACCGCATTACTGCAGAGGCTGCACCGATCCGCCTGTCGATCTTCCCGTTCCATCCTTCCCCTCACTCGTGAACAAGACCCCAAGATACTTGAACTCCTCCACTTGGGGAAGGAGCTCTCCACCAAAACCTGAAGTGGGCAAACCACCTTTTTGCGGCTAAGGACCATGGCCTCGGACTTGGAGGTGCTGATCTTCATCCCAGCTGCTTCACACTCGGCTGCAAACCTTCCCAGTGCATGGTGAAGGTCTTGGCCTGATGAAGCCAACAGGACAACATCATCGGCAAAAAAGCAGAGACGAGATCCTGTGGTCCCCAAACCAGACTCCCTCCAGCCCCTGGCTGCTCCTAGAAATTCTGTCCATAAAAATAATGAACAGAACCGGTGACAAAGGGCAGCCTTTCCGGAGTCGAACATGCACCGGAAACTGGTCTGACATACTGCCGGCAATGTGAACCAAACTCCTGCTCCGTGCATACAGAGGCCGAGCAGCCCTCAACATAGGGCCTCGGACCACATACTCCCGGAGCACCCCCCACAGAGTGCAGCGAGGGACACGGTCGAATGCTTTCTCCAAATCCACAAAGCACATGTGGAACCTGTTGGGCAAACTCCCATGATCCCTCCATCACCCTGTAGAGGGTATAGAGATGGTCCAGTGTTCCACGGCCAGGTCGAAAACCGCATTGTTCCTCCTGAATCCGGGGTTCGACTAAAGGCCGAATTCTCCTCTCCAGTACCCTGGCATAGACTTTCCCAGGAAGGCTGAGGAGTGTGATCCCCCTATAGTTGGAGCACACCCTCCGGTCCCCTTTCTTAAAAAGAGGAACCACCACCCCGGTCTGCCAATCCAGAGGCACCGTCCCCAGCTGCCACGCGATGTTGCAGAGGCGTGTCAGGCCAAGACAGCCCCACAACATCCAGAGACTTCAGGTACTCAGGGCGGATCTCATCCACCCCCGCTGCTCTGCCACCGAGAAGCTTCTCAACTACCTCAGTGACTTCAGATTCAGATGTAGACAGTTTTGGCAGTTTTTGCAGGGCACTGCTTCCCCCTTCTGATATGCCGGAGGGTTTGCCAGAACTTCTTTGAGGCCGACCGATAGTCCCTCCATGGCCTCTCCGAACTCCTCCCATACCCGAGATTTTGCCTCAACAACCACCCAGGCCGCAGCCCGCTTGGCCTGACATCTCAGGGGTCCCAAGAGCCAACCAGGCTCGGAAGGACTCCTTCAGCTTGACGGCATCCCTTACTTCCGGAGACCACTACCGGGTTTGGGGATTACCTCCATGACAGGTTAGGCGCTAGGCGTTCCCAGTACACCTTCACAATACGTTTGGGTCTGCCGAGTCTGTCCAGCTTCCTTCCCCGCCATCGAATCCAACTCACCACCAGGTGGTGATCAGTTGACAGCTCCGCCCCTCTCTTCACCCGAGTGTCCAAAACACACGGACGGAGGTCAGATGAAACAACCACAAGGTCTATCATCGATCTCCGTCCTAGGGTGTCCTGGTACCATGTGTACTGATGGACACCCTTGTGTTTGAACATGGTGTTCGTTATGGACAAACTATGACTAGCACAGAAGTCCAATAACTGAGCACCACTCGGGTTCAGATCAGGAGGGCCGTTCCTCCCAATCACGCCCCTCCAGGTATCACTGTCATTGCCCACGTGAGTATTGAAGTCCCCCAGTAGAACAATGGAGTCTCCAGTCAGGGGGCTTATCAGCGCCCCTCCCAGAGACACCAAGATGGCCGGGTACTCTACACTGCCATTCAGCCCATAGGCACAAACAACAGTGAGAGACTTTTCCCCAACCCGAAGGCGCAGGGAAACGACCCTCTCGTTCACCAGAGTAAACTCCAACACATGACAGCTAAGATGGGGGGCTATGAGCAGGCCCACACCAGCCCATCGTCTCTCACCGCAGGCAAATCCAGAATAATGGAGAGTCCAGCCTCTTTCAAGGATTATGGTTCCAGAGCCCAGACTGTGAGTGGAGGTGAGCCCCACTATCTCTAGCCGGTTTCTCTCAACCTCCCGCACAAGCTCGGGCTCCTTCCCCACCAGCGAGGTGACATTCCATGTCCCTAGAGCTAGTCTCTGTGTCCAGAGGTCGGGTCGTCGAGGCCTCCGCCTTCGACCACTGCCCGAACCACATTGCACCGGTCCCTTATGAGCCTTCCTGTAGGTGGGGGGCCCATGGGAAGGTGTCCCCACGTCACTCATTCAGGCTGAACCCGGCGGGGCCCAATGGGTGGAGGCCCGACCACCAGGCGCTCGCTTTCGAGCCCCAGCCCCGGGCCTGGCTCCAGGGAGGGGCCCCGGCTGCGCCATACCGGGCGACGTTACGGTCCTTGATTTATTTTCTTCCATAAGGGAGAAAAAGACCCCTTTGCCTTGGGAGACCCTACCAGGGGCATCTAGCCCCCGACAACATAGCTCCTAGGATCATCCGGTTACTCAAACCCCTCCACCACGATAAGGTGGTGGTTCAAGGAGGGGAATCTATGTTATTTTAATATTAGCAATTAAAATAAAAAAATAAGTAAAAATTTGTCATACATTTAATGTCTCTATACAAATTGTGGTTAGGAATACATAAATACGAAGTAAATATGAAGTCTGTGAGGTTTTTAAGCACGTGTTTGCAGTATAAATAGTTCGAAGCAGTTACTGATTGTGTTTCTTTGTGTTTAGCTCTCAAATCCAGTAGTTCTGGGGTAAAACTGTTCCTGTTAGTGCATGATGGGGTGGACCTGAAGAGTTGACCTGAGATAAAAGGTCCACTAGATGGTGTCCAGAGAAGTTTGGGTCTTTCCTGTGATTTCTTTGGATTTGTTGTAGCAGCATGTTCTTTCAGGGATGGTAGTAACGTATGCAGCAATAGTTAATTATATATTACCTATAAAATCATTTCAAGTCGCCATAATAGTGATCTATGTTTGCTGTATTTGCTGTCTTGGACATTGATATTTCTCAGCTAGTTTTTCTTCATTTCGTCTAAATTTTTGTGTTTATTAAACCCAAATTAACTTATTTTACTATCTAATTCACTATTGATTGTTGTTTGTTGTCAGTTGTGCAATTTTAGAACATTAAAACAAGAGTTTAATTACTGATTTAAACATTACTAATATCACTGATATACATATCATTACAACACTATTGGTTTGTAAGCGACCCATCACATCTGCACCTGATACAAATCACCACACACTCCAGCAAGGACATAACCAGTGTTGGGGGTCGTTACTCCAAAAAAGATTATTTCTTAATTAGTGACTTTTTTCTCTAGTACTGGCTCATTTATCAAACGGATGCTTTCTTTTCATACTCTGCAAATGAATCCACAGTAGGTAGCTTAGTATAGAGACACTTGATTAAATACTTTTACTTTTATACTTTAAGTAGTTTTGAAACCAGTACTTTTACACTTTTACTTCAACTTCTACAGAAGTCTTTTAAAACTCTAGTATCTATACTTCTACCTGAGGAACGAATGTGAATACTTTTGACACCAGTGTTCATGGCCCCATTATTTGTTTAATCATTATCCTTCCTTGCACCACTTTTGGAAGGTACTGTATTAAGCACTGCATATAGGTAACATCACACTCACCATTTTGTAGATACTCAGACGTGGTTGCTGGTGTTGTCTTTTAAACTTTTAATATTCTATCTTTTGTTGATTTCTTTTGTAGGTAGTATGCAAATCCTGTGTGTTTTTCAATTGTGGGTTTGTAATTATGTAGTTCAGACACATGCACTAGTGTCTTTAAATTTTGCTCAGTGGCCAGACCAAAAGCTCTTGAAAGCTCTTGTGCTTTGTTGTCAGTTTCTTCTTTCAGCAGGTAAAGCAGGTAAATCAAATTTAAAAAGATTTTAAAAAGCCAGTGTTTTTTAAAGCCAGTCTTTAGCTGTGATTTCAAGGTGGCACACGCATTGCCCTTTGGTCAGGACATCTCAAAATTTTCTGTGTCTGGTCAGTCAGATTCCAGGTCAGCCACATTCCCTGTCCTGCAGATTTAGACAACGGCCAAATCACGTGGGTGAAGGGGATTAGAAATTCACCATAATCCTTTGGAGTAAGTGTAGGGATAAAGCAGGGAGACAGAGTAAGCCATGTTACCATTGTACCATTTATAGGGAGAAATTATTGTACTAATTTTTTTTCTCAAAACATTTTCTTGTTACTATACATTATGCCAACACTGGCATCGATCTTTTCTCTGAGATTTCTATTATCAGCGTGATCCATTCTGACCCAGACCATCTGGAGACTTGGGAAGAAGATGGGGAAGTGATTGAAATAGCAGATGAATTGGATGAAGACATTGGTATAGAAGCTGAGGAAAGAACAACAGAAAGACATCTGGCAACCACATTTTTTCTATCGCATAAAGCGAAACTGAACCCAATCATAGTTGTGGAAAAAATGGTATAAAATGTATAATGCAAGTGATGTAGAACCGAAAGAAATGGAAGCTTCAAACAAAGATCTTGATGACCAGGTAAAACAGGACCTGGAACAAGTAACACATGGAGTGTCTGAATTACAGGATGATTTTGATCCACCAATAATGGAGCAACCTCACATTACTCTTCAAACTCAAAACGGCCCACAAAGCAATGCTGAATTTATTTCTGTAAACATCAGAGAACATCAACAACCAGGTTTGTCCATCCTAAAGCATCAATCCAAAGCGGAATTGACAGGACAAATAGAAAAATCATCAATTCTGTATAATGACACAAAAAGAAGCATTTCATTAAAGTTGAAGGATACTTTAGAACAACATTCTCTGGAGGAACAGTGTGAAGAAAAAAATTCTGAAGAGGAAGTAGTGGCACCCTCTAAGGTAAGAATAATGGATATTCAGTTATGATGCTAAAATGGATAACATAAATTGCTGTTTTAAATGGCCAATGTACAGGAATAGTTGACCTCAGCTACAGTAAAATAGAGGATTTTGAATCTTTGAATTTCTCCTAATGAATGCACAATAGAAGGAACCAATGCAATTGAGGGGTTTTATGATTAAAACAGCAAACAAATCCAAGTCAGCATGACTATATGTTATTTAGTATTTTATATATTTTATTTAATACAGTGCATTGCAAAATAGCCATGATACAGCACCCTGTGGAGCACAGAGAGTTAAGGGCCTTACTCAAGGATCCAAGGGCAGCGGCTTGGCAATACCAGGGCTCTAACCCCCAACCTTCTGAACAGTAACCCCTTAACCACTTACCCCCTCCATATTGGATTGGATGAAGAAAATTTGTGAACAGCAATTTTCATGTCTTGAGAAAGATTCTCAATGGGATTTAGGTCTGGACTGTATAACTGGGTATTTCTAACATGAATATGAATACCTTTGCCCCAGGCTCAAGCCACTAATAGGGTTTCTCTAGGATTGCCAATCATATCTGACCAGCTTCCCTATTCCTGCTGAAGAAAAACATCGCCAACACAATGTTTCATGTTGGGGATAGTGTGTTCAGGCTGATTTTCAGTGTTAGGTTAACATCACACATATAGTTTGACACTCTTCCATAGTTGCTAGATCGGTGCAGTCCATGATTAATAGTGTGTGTAATCCTGTGTATAATCACAGCTGTTCTGTGACTTCTGAAGGCAGTTGATTGCACTGGGTTTTATTTAGGGGTATCAGAGTAAAGGAGGCTGAATACATATGGACACCACACTTTTCAGACTTTATGTATAAAAAATCTTAACATCATGTATAATCTTTCTTGGACTTAACAATTATGCGATACTTTGTTTTGGTCCATAACATAAAATCCCAATTAAATAAATTTAAGTTTGTAGTTATAGTGTGACTAAATGTAGAAATATTCAAGGGGTATAAATACTTTTGCAATACACTGTAAATAACTGAAATAATCGCAGATACGGTTGACAAAAAGAAAGAAGTTAAGATAATTAAAAAGTCATTTGTCTTCATCAAGTCATCAGTCATTTGAAAGATTTTTGTGAAATTATAAATGAACCAACATGGAACATGCACAATAAATTAGTAAGAAGTTTTTTCTTACAAATAGATAGAGCTAGATCTCTCTAAAACAGAAAACGAAGTATAAAAGATAGAATAATATGAGGAAAAAGACACACTGAAGGAATGCCGAGCGGGAACATTTAAAGAGAACCTTGTATATCTGGCTTCTGGATGAGGAAGTCCCAAAATCTGCACCGGGTGGAGATGGTATATGGATTGGGACAGAGTGAGACTGAAGGGTTTGCATAGAAGAGACAGAGTGAAGAGAATGCAGAGTGAGATTACTGGTGATTGACTAACAGAGAGTTGAAGAATGAAGAAATACCTACAGCACACCCAGTGACAGCTGTTACTAAAATGTAAACATAGGTTATTGTTGTATTCCAGGTCAAAAGCCAATGATGTAAAACAATGATTCTGTTTCTGTACCATCAAAGCAGGTGGCTTACCTGATGCAGGTGTCTCCTAGTGTGATGCAGCAAGACGAAGAAAAGTCCAAAAGGTGTCCAATAAACCAGACTGATTCGAAGGATTACAGTCCTGATCTTACAGACTGGGAGATATCTCTTTATGTAAAGGTTTGCACAAATTCTATACTATAATAGAAAGCATTATATTACTGTACATTTGTTGCTATAAACTAAGTATTATAAGCCACATGATTAAATATATATGTATATATTTTTTACTATTATGGGAAACTGAAATCCAAAAATATATGGCCCTGTGTGAAAACCTGTGTGAGAACTCTGGTTTACACCTGAGTTGAATTTCTCTAGCCACACCCAAGCCTGATTACTCCCACATTTGTTTGCAATCAAGAAATCACTTAAATATTATTAAATATACCTGCCTGACAAAGTGAAATGGACCAAAAGATCCACAAAAGCCAGACATTATACTGACAGCCAAAGAAATTAAGAAACAAATGAAAAATAAAGTAATTGAGATTTATCAGTCTGGAAAAAGTTATAAAGCCATTTCAAAAGCTTTGGGACTCCAGTGAACCACAATGCTATTGTCCACGAAATGACAAAAATGTGGAACAGTGGAGAAATTTACTGTGAAATTTCTGTATGTTTACATTTACATTTGTGGCATTTGGCAGACGCCCTTATCCAGAGCGACTTCTAGCTGTGAAATTGAGGGTTAAGGGCCTTGCTCAAGGGCCCACTAGTGGCAGCTTGGTGGTGCTGGGATTTGAACTTGCGATCTTATAGTCCGTAAGCAAACACCTTAACCACTGAGCCACCACCTCCCTCCGTTTCTTAATAGCCACTATTGCTTATGGGGATCACTTGTTTAATTTTGTATTATTGTTATGCAATATAAAGCCAATGCCTATATTGCAAGATTTGGAGCAGACACAGAACTGAAAAGCATGAATTTAAGAAAAGTGACTTTATATGGCCTTTCTACAGAACATTGTGTGACTATAGCACAATGTTATAGCTCAGTGTGTTCAATAACAAAATAATGTATAAAAAGGTAGATTTTTTACTATTTTTTACACAATTACTTAATCATATGTGATGTAAATTCACGAAATAACTTCCCTGACAACAGCAAAAATATGTGAATGATTCTAAATGTGCAGGGTTTTAATTAGGATTTGGATGTTGCTATTATATTTGATTTTCTGTAAAAGGTGTTTTACAGAGTCATTAGGAAGAAATGAACTGTACATTACAAACTGTTGAATTATTACCATTATCAGATGTTTATAATGTAGCTATTTGGAGCAAAAATTAATTGCTACGATAATCCAAAATATAATACAAGTAAGGAACCACTTGTATACTACATATTTGAAAGTTGTTTATTCATCTGGCATTTGGATTTTGTGTAAATGTCTATTTCAGAACAAAGAGCTACACAAAGCACAAAGTGGAAAAAATTCATAAGACTGGCTCTCATAAACAGACCATTTATTGATGCTGTTGTGTTTAACAAAGAACAAGTGTCTTATGAAGGATTCTGGCAGCCTTGTCCTGACATACAAAGTCCACCTTGGTCTCTTCCAGCACAGGCAGTCAATCCAATATAATTCTAAAGGATAATGTATATTTTGGGAGTCATGTTCCACAGTACATCATGATAATAAATGCTGAACACATATATTTAACTGACTGTTTCTGCAAATAAAAAAAGGTAAAAGATAGAAGTGAGAATTCTCTGCCTTATACTACTACTTGTCTGAGAATGGCTTGGTTTGATATAGCAGCAAAAAAATTTGGATTCCCAAGTATTGAGCTGTTTGTGAAGGTAAGATTTTTTTTAAATCAACTTCAAATAATTCAACATATAGTTAATACTGTTTGGATGAAGTCTGTATATTATGAGTAGATACATAAAATGATCAATTAAAATAAATGTTAATTTTAATTACCTTTCTCACTTTTTTTTACATAAATCATAGTAAGTCACTATCCATATATCATGTATTTGAAACTTTTTGTGAATACTACAATTTTATAGGAAAGATACTAGTGTTTTCTGTTACCTAACAAAAGAGAAAAACACAGATATACAGCAGGCTCCTAAAAATCATGACTATATGGCCAATGTTTTGCACACCTGACCATCACATTCATATGCTGAAACAAGAAATTGAATTTCCATAATTATCTAGAATTACACTAACACATTCTATTATTGTGTAGCATTGCAATTTTTGTTTCTGTTTCACTGAGCTAACAGCAACAAGTTCATTCCATCATGACAGTGCTCCAATGCACAAAACAGAGTGGAAGAATATAGGGGTTTCTATATATAGGCACAGTTTCCTGGATTTAATTCACCTTTAGGGTGAATTGGAACAAAGACTGAACCCGAGATGTCCTTTCCAACATCAGACCTCCCTTACTGTATCTCAACAACACTGTTATAGCTGAATAGATAAAACATCTCCACAGTCATTCCCAAAATTCCAGTCATAATCTTTCTTGGAGAGATGAGTTGATATTGAGAACAGTTAAAGAAGGGACTAAAAGGTTCACATATGTTTGTGATTTCAAACATCCACAAAATTGCACTGTGTATTGTACATCTAAATGTACTAAATGTCTGTATTAGTCAGGTATTTTTATTACAATTACAGGGTTAACTGAATTTTTTCTTTAATGATAATGATTCAATGATTATGATTATTTAATTTTTGTTTGTGTGAAATTGTGTTATCCAGGCTCATCACTCCTCACATTCACTGTAATATTTTGTAGGCAGGGGTTGACGGGGAGAGCATTGGCAACTGTCCATTCTCTCAGAGACTCTTCATGATCCTTTGGCTAAAGGGAGTCATCTTTAATGTCACAACTGTGGACCTCAAGAAGTAAAAAACAAATTTCCTATGTGCATGTATATGTTTTTGTGTGATATACTTTTATAAGAGCTATATCATGTATTTGATAGGAAACCGGCTGATTTGCAAAGCCTTGCACCAGGAACCAACCCACCCTTTATGACCTTCAATGGCGAAGTATTGGTGGATGTTAACCAGATTGAGGAATTTCTTGAGGAAAAGCTTATTCCTCCACGGTAGAGGGGCCAAGGTTTTTTTCAACGGTTCATTGTAACCTTAATTATTTAGAGTTCCTGTTTGCTATTTTTTACTTGTACACTATATAGACAACAGATTTATGCTCATTCAGTCACAAGTTTTTTTTATTCACAAGGTCTTAAAAGACCCTGAGGTCTAATCTATGTAGCAGGCTCTTCAATAACTTCTACACTGCATGTAAATCATATCTTCATTGAGCTCTGTTTGTCATGCTTAAACAGGTTAAAACAGGTTCCCTTTTTTAATTGAAGGAAGAATGTATATCTATATTGATATTGTATATCAATATTCCTAAAGGTATCCAAAGTTGGCTGTTAAACACCCAGAGTCGAACATCGCAGGAATAGATGTATTTGCCAAGTTTTCTGCATATATTAAGAACTCTCGCAAAGATGCAAATGATGGTAAATAATCTACATTATTAACTGTCCATTTTGGATTTGTTATAATTAATATTATTATAATTATTATAATAATAACTATTTATTGTTGTTGTTGTTATTGTTGTTATTATTATTACATTTGCATTCACTAGGTTTAGAGAAAGCTCTCTTCAAGTCCCTGAAGAAGTTGGATGATTATTTGCAGTCTCCGTTGCCGGAGGAAATTGATGGCAACAACCCAAATGACCCTGGACCTTCAACACGCAGTTTCCTGGATGGACCAGATCTAACTCTTGCTGATTGCAACCTGCTTCCCAAACTACATATCATCAAGGTATTTCATTCTATTGGCTATGATTATAGAATCTATACTGTACGTGTGAAACAACCTTTTACATGTAAATAATTATATCTATTGACTGATAATGCTTTCCTTTTAAAAGAAGTTTTACTTATGATTTACACTTTTGATGCTACACACTGGCTGCCTTATTATATTTTGGTTCAGGTTGTTGCAAAGAAGTACAGAGGTTTTGAGATTCCAGCTGAGATGAGAGGGATTTGGCGATACATGAACTCTGCCTACCAGAGAGAAGAGTTTACCAGCACCTGTCCTGCAGAGCAGGAGACTGAGTTTGCCTATTTGGATGTAGTTAGAAAGATAATATAAGTTGAATGGAAATAGAGAAAGTTGTAAGTGTGCAAGCACTTTTTTTTAAACTACAGAGATGAGGCATGAGTGAAAAAACGTTTACTCATTACATTTTATATTTCTACTTTCTATTTATATATTTTAACCAGCTTTGTTATTTTAGTAATCTATTTGGTGATATGGCAATATGTTTTCTTCTCATTGCATATTATTTTCAGCCCATCAAACTATTTCCTGTCAGTTTTTTTCTTTGTTTGTGTTCTATATAGTGGATATTCAGCCTGGATACATTCAGTAGGTAACAAAAGTTTTAATTGTATTACACATTTTACACACATTTATTAACAACGTCTTTTCTTTACTCAGATATCAAACACCAAAATCTACTATGATGCACTGGCAAATTTGTGAAAATTTTTCCTCATAAAGCAGAAATAAATGTAAATGTCTTGATTAATTGTACAGATAAAAGCAATACATCATTCGAATCTGTAAGGGTCTACTTTTATTTGTATACAATCATACTAACAACAAAATAGTGTGCTTTTGTAAAGTAAAAATTGACAGGGTGTGCTCTCTTCATTCTTCTCCTCGCAGTCATCTCACCTTAGGAACAAATATAAATAAAATATATATATATATATATATATATATATATATATATATATATATATATATATATATATATATATATATATATATATATATATATTATAAATATTTTTTCTAAGGATGTAATCTTATGGAACTCATAAAAGTTCTTCATATTAAAGTAAATAAAATATACATGAATATATGGAAGGGGAGGTGATAGCCAAGTTGTTGCATTAGGGAGGGCAATCAGTGTGAAACATGCGGACCATCCTCTCTGTGGAGACCCTGTGAGAACGGAAGAAGCTGAAAGATACTAAATATCTGAAATATACTAAATAATAAATATAAAAAATTCACAATTTTATTAAAGGGATTGAAATGTATATATATTTATAACAACGGTCACAATTAGTTAGTGTTCATTTAAGCTGCATTGAGAACAGAAAAATGTGTGAGTAATAAGAAGTTATGGCAGTCATGCATTAATTGAAAAAAAAAATGTTTTTATTATAATACATAAAAAATTTTAATTCATTGACATATATATATATATATATATATATATATATATATATATATATATATATATATATATATATATATATATATATATACATATATATAAGGGAACATGTCAAAACTCCACACTGTTATTATTTTGTGTTAACAACACTGTTATCCTAACTGTTATCCTTACTGTTAACCTAACTCCTCTTAAACATGTCACAGAACTGTTGGATGTTAGGTAAGTGGTGCTTCTCCACCTTCCGCATCAGGTTCAGGAGTAGAGACACACTTGGCTACTCAATTACTTTCAGCTTCCTCAACAAGGCAGCTGTCATCTTGGCGGTGTGTTTTAGGTCATGATCATGTTTGAAAATTGCTGTTCAACACAATTTCTGAAATGAGGGCATCATGGATTGCTTCAGAATGTCGGTGTATGTTGGAAACCATGTGTCCTTCAGTGAAATGCAGCTTTGCAGTTGTCATACCACCATACTTGACTAGGCAAAGCACAATTTCCCTGGTACTCCTATATATGTGTGTATATAGTAGCTCACAAAAGTTAATCTATTATAAAATATAAAATATTATAGAAATATATATATAAAACAATACATTTATGTTTTTGCATGGCTTATTTGTACAACAATGTATTAATAAAATAATTGTATTACACTTGATAAATTACATGAAAAAAAATTTATTCTCGCTTCTTATTGAGTAGTTCTGCTTCATGTTGCTTCTTCTTTTTATTCGTATTATAATTCGTGTGTACTATACTGTTTATGTTCAATATCTGTTGCAGTTGAGATCTCTGTGAATGTGTAGGGGTGTTTTGAAATTAAAGAATCTTTTTGAAGAATCTTTTCTTTTTATACTTTGTCCCATAACATAAGGGTGCAGGAGTAATTTGTGACTTACTTCTTCTTACATTTACTTTAGTTACTGAAGCTTGTAAAGGACAAAGAGAAAAAAGTTGGCAGACATGGTGGGTTCAATCAGTCTTCCACTCGTCTCCCTCTCACTTGGACAGACTTGTTCATTGGTCGTCTAGGTTACACTGTTAGCAGCCTCCGAACAATAGAAATAACTTTTAAAGCCATAATATCAACATCTTGCTTTTATTGGTTACTAAATATACCTTGTCCCCAGAGAGACGCTCATCTAGAGAATTTTGCCTGAAACTTGAGCAAACAGTGAGATAATGTGAAAGGACTGAAAAGTAAGAAAAACAGCTCTACTTAAGAGTGAGCTATATTTGTACCTGAGCCTTTTGAACATTTGTCTTTTCAAATTTCACATTTCAGAAAGCTCACCAACAGCGTGAGGTACAAAAGTAAACGTTTGTTTATTTATCAGGACCTTTTCTTATACTTGCTTGTAAAATTTTATTTGTCATACAGCATTGTTATGTACAAGAGGATTAACAGGCTTTCGTGCAGCAAGGCTACACACGTCACAATGAGGTCACTGAGGTAAGTCATGTTATGGATGTTGTTGAAGTATCATTTAGAAATGACCTTAGATTTGCTTGCTGATCATCAGGGTCCTTGTTAGAAAGTAGTGTTTGAAGTGTCAGAAATGCTTAATTCTGAGAGCAGTATTTCCAGAAGCAAACTGTAAAAAAATTTAATAAAATGTTAGCATTTTATTGCTAATAAAATGCTAACATTTAGTGTATTGAGATTTTAACTGTAGCTCACCTCTTTTGTTAGTTTTCTTGGGAGTTGATGGCAAAGCCTTTTTGAATGCCTTTCCATTCAGGAGTTTAGGGTCCAGTTGGTCAATGCTAGCCCTTGTTAAAGCACCTTTGCTGAGCACAGATGACACTGTTGTTGATTTCAGGTTGCTCTCTGGGATCTACAGTCATGGCAAAATGTTCAATTAACGAAACTGAAAACAATGTGTATGGAACGTTATTATTGTTTAATAATTAATAAAAAAAAACATGGTAACGTGTATAAACAAGAGTTAAAAACATACCATTTTACTCTTTTTGCCTGAACTGCGACTGTTGCTATTACCTTGAAACACATCCAAAAAGAAACACATACTGTTTTATACATTGAAAGCATGAGAAATTCAAGATTTTTTTTCATATTAACTTTTGTTTTTGAGGGAATTTTTTTTATAATAATTGTTTCAGAAAACAATCGCATAACAATTTTTCAAGAGAATGTTGTAGGTGTTATGTTTATGTAAAATATGAGTCAGTTTGCAGCAAGAAATGCTTCTTTTTTTCACTTACCTCTTGTAATGATGGTAAGACGGCTGTTAAGTGCCTTCTGAAGCTCCTCAAAAGCAATCAGCATATGCAGGATCCTCTCTCGTGCAGCAGCTGTGCTTCTGGCTGAATTTATCATTCCACCTTTGGTCAATAATGAAGTTTGACTTGGTTTATTTGAAGTAACCATCACTGTTTTGTTAACACTGCTTTCCTTTGGATCATCCATTATAGAGCCCAGGTTAAGCTGACTATCTAGTCTTTTGGTTGATGAAATTGTATTTTCTAGTCCATCAGAATCAACTGGAAGTGATGTGATCCTCAGTGTCCCACCTTGATTGTTAGTTGCTGCCAGTATTTTTTCCAGATAATGTGGACTGCTTGTGGCTTTCTCTAAGGTACCTGAAGGTCCAACAGGAACTGTCATTTCCTGTTTGTCAAAATACGTAGTCAAATCGTGGCTGTATTCTCCACTCGTCCAAGGATCTAGCAGTTTCCTATCACCTTTGAGTTAAAATAGTATAACAAGCATGTCAGTACTTGTGGTCTCAGTGTCATTATATGAATAATCATTTGCATTTTCATTGTTTATGAAAATGTATTACATTTCAAATTTCTTTTTACATTTTTAATTAAATGAAATTTACTGACTTCTTAGTGTATTCTTATTAATACTAGGCGACAGATAAACAAGTTGTTTCATAAAAAACATCAACAACAAATGAACAATGGGAAATTTCAGAGCGTTGCTAGGAAATGGAATGTGTAGACAGGTTGCTGTCCAAAAGCTTCTGATCAAGACTGTACTGTTTTACTGAAAATTATATTAGTAACAGACAACATTAAATTAACTTCTGTTAATGAATAATAATATATATTGAACAATATTAAAAATAAATTAATCAGTTTATTTAAATCAATATAAAATATTATTTAATCCCAGGAAATAATGTTTTTTTTCACAATAATAAGCAACCATTTTGGAAACATTCCCATTAACATTTCCAAATCGTGCATGAAATATAAAACCTGTTTGATTTCAATTACCAGATCTGCTGTAAATATTGTATGCAAGTAATTTTCCTACATTCAAGAGAAAATCTTTATAAAGGCCATCACAAGAACATCTATTAGATGATAATCGGATACATTACCTCGTAATGATGCCTGTTGATGTTCTCGTGCTTCTGAAGCTATGGGTGTAGCATCCAAAGTTGGAGCTAAAATCATAAGTGCTACTACTGCCATTAATTTCAGCATGCATCCTTTCTGCATCTTGGCTTTGTCTGGGTGCTGTAAAATTGCAGCTTTAGCTTACGGTACGGAGTCTCAGTGAATTTTGTTATTAAATAGACAGTATATCATCTCTCACTGCAAAACACACACTTGTTGTTCTAATGCGCCTCTACAATGAGAAGGCTTGTCTAGAGTGTGATGTCTGTTGCGCCCTGTTGCTGCAAAGTCAGGCCCCGACGTCTCTACCATCATGCAGGTGCAGTCAAGCCTTTTAAACCTAGTTTGGGGCTAGAGACCTGCCTTGGCAATGACCAGTCTGGACAAATCCTCCTTCTTATCATGGAATGGCGTCTTTGTGACATTTAGGACTGTGTTTGGTGTTGAGGCCTTCCATTGTAAAGAAGGTAGCAGGCAATGGGCCCTTCTGCGTCAGAGCCTCTTTCTCCTTTGGCCCCTGTGCAAACACATTAGGAAATGCCCTATCACTGCTTATACAGCAGGTCTCCTGGTCACTGTCCACTTCCACATAGACAATGGGAAATGTCAAAACTAGAGAGTATTTGATTCATTTGTCTATGCCAATATATTCCACAATATTCCAGAACGTATCTACCCAGAATATTTCACAATGCATATGTGAATGCATTTGCACAAAGTAGCATGAAGAGCATGCAAAAAAATTTAATAAATAAAAATAATACATTTGTTGATTCTATATTTGTGAGACAAATGTACCTATTATTACAATGTTTAAGGTACAGTTGATGACTAAACTGTGTAAATGTAATGAAAAATTTAAACTTTTCATATTCGGAAATGTATGAGATTTGAATGAGAAATAATTGCAGCATTTTTTTTATGTTGAAGTTAATAGTACCCGAAATTCCAGTCTCTATTTGTCTAGTTCTCTGATGTCAAGAGCGAGGGATGCGGAATCTGGACTAAGCAGACGACAGAGGAGACAGAATCACAGCACTGGATGAATGGAGGTTTAGAAAGACAGTTGCTGGGACGGCGCCACTTAACCTGCAAGCATTCAGTAGCTGATTATATGTGTATATTTAAATACTGACTCATTCTTTCACATGTGTGTATCTGTTTGCATGTTTTTGTGCCAGTACTTACGTGAGTATTGTGTAACTCATTCCTGTGCTTTATTGCAGGTCCTATCTTTAGCTCAGTGGGAATAAAGTCTCTCAAAGCTCGGCCTGTGTGCACATTCTTTTTCTCCTTTTTGTTAAAAGTTGTCCACTCATTAATTTTATGCAAGGTTCTGATGAAGTCAAAAGGCCCTTAATTTGCCATCAGTTTACATAAACGCTTAAAAAGCTAACTGAGTTTCTTTGTAAAATTGTTGGGTGACAGACACAGACAAAAAAAGAAAGATGGATGAACAAAGTGGCTGAAGAAACTAACTTGGTATGTATTGTAACATCCCAGAGTTGGTACTTCACTAGATGAGTCGCGATGTTTGTAGATGTTCGGTACATCACTAGATGGTTCACGTGGAGCAGGGTTTTGTTTATTTCAGTCTCTACTCACTCTAATGGGGTGGAACACAAGTGGAGTTAGAGGGAACTCAGGAAGCCTCAGGATAAGGGAAAAGAGAAGCAGGGGATCGCAATTAGCGTAGCTGCTGTTCATAGTAATAACAAGATCAGATGTACTATAGCACAAGGATATGATGTGTTGTGAAGTGTTGTAGGCTTTATCAAAAAGATAAGTCTTTAATCTCCACTTAAACTTGGAGAGAGTGTCTGAGCCCTGTACACTGTCTGGAAGGCTATTCCAAAGTTTAGGTGATAAATGTGAGAACTCTCTTCTGTCTTTAGTGGTCTTTATTATTCTAGGAACTACTAGTTTTGCGATCGTAAGATGCATGTCAGAGTGTAATGTGTTAGAAGATTTGATAGATATGTTGGAGCTAAATCATTGAGAGTTTGTAAGTCAGTAACAGTAGTTTGTAGTCAATTCTAAATTTCACAGGTAGTCAGTGTAGGGAGGATAATTTTGGGGTTATATGATCATATTTTCTGGACCTTGTGAGAACTCTGGCTGCTGCATTCTGCATCAGAAAGGTTATTTGTTTGAATATGAAACTAGAGATCTACATAAAGCTGTTTTCCTGTTGTGAGTATGGTGTGATACATCAATGCATCATAAAGGGTTTCCCAAATATGCATCTTTGGAGCGATATCAGCAAGTCCTGTTCCCACATGTTCATGAAATCTTGTTTGCAGGTTTACAATGTAAGCTGTACACCACGACACTGCCAGGTGGCTGTGCTGCTCCTATACAACCGATTTCCCTCAAACAAGTTGTTAATTGCCAGGCACAAAAACAGCTTCTTCCTGACTCTATACTTGGCCTGAACAATTAAAATACTCAAATACACCAGCATAACTGAATACAAAGAACACAAATACTGAATACACACTGACCACCGTGACATTATTATTGTTTTCTTTTTACACAGAAAACGCACAATTGCACAATTGAAAAACACACACTGTACATAACATACCTGTACATTTTGTACAATAACTATACACTACATTATTATTTATTTCAGTATTTTTATACTGCTATATCCCATCTATGTCTGTATTTTCTTCTGCACTGGAAGCTCTTGTTGCCAAGTCAAATTCCTTATGTGTGTAAACATACTTGGGAATAAAGCTATTTCTGATTCTGATTCTGATGAAGCTGGACAACCAACTAATAAGGCATTACAACAGTTCAGTCTGGAGGCCATGACTGCATGGACTAGATTCTCTGCATCTGATAAAGATCATGAACACATCAATAATCTGCTTTGAAACAGTAAAGTCTCCATACAAAATCCTATACAATAATAACAATTTAATTAATAATATTTAAAGACATCATTATCCAGAAAGACTTATGAATATTAGATTAATAGTTAGAAATGCCCACTTAAAACTCTGTTGGATAAGTTTCTGAATTGCTATGAAATTAAATTATTATTATTATTATTATTATTATTATTATTATTATTTTAGTAGTAGTAGTAGTAGTAGTAGTAGTAGTAGTAGTAGTAGCAGTCGGTCATATAGGAATGGTAATAGTTGACTGCTTTCGATTGCTATGTACCCTAGATGTTCACTATTTGTTCGAGGTTTTCCACCCTATCAGTTTAAAGATGCATTGTCCCTGTATCTTGAAAGTTTATATTTATATTTTTAAAAGTTTATATTATATTTTCTTGTATGTTATTATATCTTGAAAGTTTTGTGTTGAATAAATTCTTGGAAACAGTAGCAAAGCAGGGGTTTAATCAATTGGCTAGATAAAGGTGGGGTTGTTTCTTAACTTTATAGACAATGGGAAGCCAGTGTAGACTGAAAATAAGCAGTGCAGCTGGATTCTGAACAACTCTGGAGCCTAACATTTATATTATTCTTTATTCCAGTTTCACTAAAGGCAAGCGATTTCACCTATTGATGCTTGCAGTACATAAGCATGAATATAGATGGTGCTATAATACCGCAAATTTTACTGTATATGTTTGAGGGAAATCGGTCGTATAGGAGCAGCACAGCCACCTGGCAGTGTCGTGGTGTACAGCTTAGATTGTAAAGCTGCAAACAAGATTTCATGAACATGTGGGAACAGGACTTGCTGATATCGCTCCAAAGATGCATATTTGGGAAACCCTTTATGATGCATTGATGTATTACACCATGCGCACGACAGGAATACAGCTTTATGTAGATCTCTAGTTTCATATTCAAACACATAACCTTTCTGATGCTGTTTCTCTTAAATGAAAGTGATAAATACACTTCACATTTGGACTGTAAGAATGGTGATGTGATTTTCTATACAATATTTGTACAAAAGAATAAATACACATACACACTACAATTTAAGACACATACAATACAATATTTTATGACACATATCTGTCAAATGAACTCATGATATTTTCCCTATGAACTGCTAGCATGTAGAGAAACAAAAAAGCAAGAAAAGATGGAAAAGTGATGGACAGAACAGAGGAGGAGAAGGTCAGTGCTCAGAAAAGAGCGATTTGTTTTCAGTGAAACTAGAGAGCCCACCCCCACTTACCACCAGCACAACCTACAGCAGAATCAATTACCACTTGTGAGGATGAAACTAAAGCCATGCAACACAGTAAGGGCATGACCCAAGGAACGTGTGATTGAGCGTGTGCATGTGTCTGCCGGTATGATAGAGAAAGAGATAGAGAGAGAGAGAGAGAGAGAGAGAGAGAGAGTGTGTGTGTGTGTGTTTAATGCTTTAAGAAATGTATGATAAATTGATCTAAATTATTAAAAATCATTCACCAATATTCTACATATAGAATATGTATATAGTATATATACATTTTAAAAGAAATCCATCTGTTCCTTGAGTGTGCGTTCTTGTCTCTGTGTGTGTGTGTGTGTGTGTGTGTGTGTGTGTCGTGCTTTCTCCTCCATCGCTGGGTGCTGAGGACAGCCTGTGTGTTGTCACTCTACACCTCGAGGACACTGTGGCTCACCAGAGGCCAGTGTGGTTCAGCATGGGTTTGGAAACGTCTGAAACCTCTAACCACAGGAGCACGCCTAGCCACCCAAGCTGTCAGAGCACGGGTAATCACAAAATAAAGTAGGCCGATTCCACTCTGCATCCAGAGCAACGCCAAGCACACAAATCCCACAATGTCCAGTCTGTGTCACTCACAAGAAAACTGTTGCAAATACTGAAATGTCGATTACTTTCACTTCACTTTATGTCTAATTAAATAACCTGAATATCTAATTTAATATTGATTCATGATTATTATGACTGTTTAAGAATTTGTATTACTTACTGTGGCCTACCTGGATGTAAGGTTTGTTGAGTTACTTGTGAAATAGTGCAAAAAGCCAAAAGAGAGCCTAATAACAAAATAATTGTGGCTGTACTGTACTGTAATGATTACCTCCAGTGAATACTGAGTTTTTTCAGACACTAATAATTGCACACATTAACAATACTTATATTTTACGTTTATGGCCCGTATCCAAATCAACTTACAATTGATGCTTAAGGGCCTTTCTCAAGAGCCCAGCTGTGATCATTCAGTGATGCTGGGATAACTTGTGACCTTCCAGATTTTCCAATTTTCCAATGCCTTGACCACTGAGGCACCACGTCCCACTACGTGTGTCTACCTATAACATCCCGTCATAAAAGCTTCATGACACATTCAAGTGCGCAATATTCACATCCAATTTTAAAGCAATTTAATCTGAGCGGCTGTCAATGTTATGGTCAGCACTATGGCAGCCATATGTCTTTTAGCTCTGAGGAGAAGCCTCAAGGAGGTGTAGAAATGAAGGGATGAAAGGAGAGGAGCGGACAGAGTAGAGGGGTAAAAGTGTGAATGGGTCCTGAAGGAAATCAAGGAGGACAGTACAAGTGATTGGTTACTATTAGCAGACTCTAATGGGTGTGACATCGATAAGGACTGTAACTTGATCTCATGTTTTTTAGTGCTAACTGCTGCACTCCCGCCGAGCCATCAATCATTATCGCACTCGGACTGGATTCCTTAGCTTACTAAATATTTAATAAGCTTTTAAAAAGAAAACAGGCAGAAAATGAGAAAAAAGAGAGAATTGAGAAGAGAGAGACAGCGAGAGAGAGACCCAAATTTTGTTCTATTTCACATCTGTCCTTTATTCCAAAGCACCTGAAACATTTTCTTGTTGTCTTTGTTATGTTGCATGATTTTACTGAGAAAGAGGAAAATTAATGGAAACATCAGGTCGTCCTCTCCCAAGTATCTTATTTTCTACTGAACTTGAATCAGAATTACTTATTTTCGTGCTTAATAATAAATGCTTAAAACAGCAGGCCATCCAAGCTGACAAATTCTTTTAATCACAGACTTCTGACATGTTCCCAAAGTCACAGGACATCCGACTCTGCTCTGGTTTTACTGGATCCATAATTAAAGTGTATATTACTGCACATGGTGTGGTTTCAGGTGACTAGAGGTGAGATTTGATGCCTTGAGCTCTGGTTCTATAACTGTGGGCCCATTAGCAGGTATGAATTATACATTCAATGCCAACATGTGCACAGAGATGGAAAAAAGATTGAGAGAGCGAGAGTGAGTGAGGATAAGACAGAGTTCTAAGTAGTTTACTGGGGGAAAAAGGAATGAGAAAAAAATAACACTGGGCGTTTACACTTCTCCTAAACACAGCCTGGAACAAATCAGATTAAACATGAATTTTTTTTATATGAAATCAATTCTGCTCTCCCCTCAGGATCAGATCACTTGTGTCTCTTTTATCCTCTTTTTGTTTGTCATTATTTATATTTTAAATTTCATATGGTTATCTGATAGTTACGATGTGGCTTAGTGGTTATGGCATTATGGCATCAAACCCCAGTCACACCAAAATGCCACTGCTGGGCCGCTAAACCCCTCTAAATGTTCAGATATATGAATGAAATAAATAAATGAGCTCTGTATGTTACACTTTAAATTTGTTGCACAGTTTGAACAATATGAAAGAAATCAGCCATGGGCAGTTGCAGTGCTAACAAGTTCAAATTAATTTAAAAAATTTTCATTAAAATTTGCTTTTTCTTTCTATACCTTTTTGCATATTTTTGTTAATTTAACTTATTGGCTGTTATTCTGTGCTGCCCCCCTGTGGACAATAAAACACATTAAATCGATGGATTAAATGGTGAAATATGAGAACTTGGTCACACATTAGATGTTCACATTAATAGATTTGTTTTAATTGTTGCTCAATGGGATGCAGTCTGTTGTTCAATTTTGACAATTGTTCATTTTTATCTACTGAATTATTGATTCTGATCAGATGATCTAGTGACTAGAGTTTTTTGTTTCATGTACATTTACAGTACAGTGAAATTCTTCCTGTGCATTTCCCAGCAATGTTAGGAAGCTGGGATCAGAGCACAAGGTCAGCCATGATTTAGCGACCCTGGACAAAGATTAATTGTACGTTAACTTCACTTAATTATACTGTATGTAGATAATTGTGTATTGAAAGTCTCTGCTAAAAGTACTGACTACACTGACTTTCACACAAGTTAAAGCAAAGAAGTTTGGGCTCTGACGTTAATAGGAATGTCTATGTCCTCAGTCATGTTTACATCCCTGTCTCCCTCTGTCTCATCCACGCCAGCCTTCTTATTGCCTTCAGGCTTGTTTATTGTTAGCGTCATAAACTAACTTTTATTACATGACAACCAGATGATACACTAGTGTTAGGTTGAAAAAAACACGCAAAGACAAAATCGGTTGATTAGCTGAAAGCTACGAGCAATGAGCAGAAATCTATTCACATTTTCATTAAGATTAAAACTAAATTAACCAGCCTGGTTTAAAAATGTAACTAGTATTAAGTATTTGTGTATATTATTTGTTTAACAAATGAATGAATGAAAGTAAAAATTGTCCAAATAAATAGTGAAGTACTCATACCAGAGAAATTGACTTGAGTACCGTAACGTAGTAGAATTCAGTCTGAACAACATCTATGGCAAAACAAAAGTGAAGGGGTGATGCCTGTGGATCTGGCCTGATGCCATTTAGTTGGGCAGGGAGACAGAGCAACATCCTCTGCTGGGTAGAGAGGCAGAGCAGCATTTCAATGGCTGAGAGATGGTTATTACAGACCTCGCCAGAACTGCATTTCTTCTGCCAAATCCTCAACAACTTCTCTAGAAAGAACTTCTTTGTTTTTCTCAATACAAAACAAATCTGGTGCGCCCATAATTTAGGTCTAATATTCGATTATAAATAAAAAGTACAGAAACATGGAGCTCTGGTTTTGCATGTTTTAACTGTTTTACTAATAATTTTTCATTTATTGTCTGTGTGACTCTATTTTGATCAAATTATAAATATTATTATATATTTTTTTCTGTGTGTTAGCATGTTTAAGTATGTTTAATGATATAAGCACTCAATGTTTTCACTCTTTTTACACTGAAAAATACTGAAAAGTATTATACTGAAAATAAAGATTCTTCTTTGTGTTAGTACTTTATAGGCATTAGGTAGTTTTGTTTTTATTGTTAACAGGTAAAAAAATCTCATAAATTTCCTTTCTAATTATAGAAATTCTCTGTTATAGCAGGTCTACTGTTAAATATAAAATAAAACTGTTATTAAGTTCCATGTAGAAAAGAGACATTTTGAATGCAATTTCAGTATTATTTTTCATCCAGCACTCCTAATAATCTCCTTATGTGTCTCTATACTGTATGTTGTCTTGTCACATACTGTATGTGCTATAGCTATTGGAAGATGGGATTGGTGGAACAGTAATGTCACCAGACTGAATCACAAAGGTGTTAAAGATCTTGAAGGTCTCTTTAACACAAAAACATTTGGGGGAAAAAAAAGTTTTATACGTTTTAGGCCTCTACAGATATTAATGGGAGGTCAATTATTTTAAGTATTTTTGTTTTCATATATTGTCAAATATATCATATTTCTTGAACACGAGATAATGTGCAGGACTGTTAGAGCATATGATGCCCTATGATGGCCATAATAGTACCCTGAGAACCCATGAATCTCTCTCCTACCAGACAAATACTTTATCTCTATTTCATCTAGATAAAGATGATAAAGATTTTTTAGCTTTTTATATGTTCTCTCAGTGTTACTATTCTCACATTCATGTTGTTCTATTGCAGTCATTTAAAACCCTCCAAATTAATTTAAAGCTAGATCATACGCTTCTAAAAACCTTAATAAATTACAAAAAAAAAAATTCTAGTTTACCTTAAAGAAGAAGCATCTCAAGGCTTCATCCAGTATTTCATATCCACTGTTTCTTGTACCTTGTTGTACAATGACAATGAAGTTCTATTCTATTCTATTCTATTCTATATATTTTCTTATATAGCCTTGACCAGACAATGATATTTTCTGTCCTGTTTCTGTTTCTCTATTTCTCTTTATGAATACACCTTGGGCTCTATTAAGACAGTCATAACAGTGATTTATGATATACATTTAGAGAAAAGTGTGTTCTCCTGCAGTGACCTTACAATCACAGAATACCTTTAAACCTATTTCCAGAAACAAATGGGTAAACAAAATGGAAACACCAGACAGACAGAAATAAAAAATAAATGTTTTTATTCAGAAAAAGACATCCAGCGGTTTTCAGACCCTAAATTATATTTGTATAATTGTATAATAGCTAATTATATAACCGTTGGTGTTAACTTGACCAGCTCTTTAGTTAAACTGTTTGTTTGTTCAAATGTGTGCATTTCCTGTGTCTTTCCTGTGAAAGACAAGATCAAAAAGATTCAAACAAAAAGGTTTATCTTGATCTGAGCAACATAAATTCAATCCAATCTACACAGATCCAAAAAGCAGACATACATCTTTATGAATAATAGAAGCTACATTGCAATAAAACAAATTCAAGAAAATAATTATAATTTGAGGCAATTTGAGGAACTTTGACAAAAAAAAATGAGGTAGGATATAATCTATATGAAACACTAGATCACAAGAACATTTCCTATCTCTTTCCTTGAGTGTCTAGTGTAAAGTCTAACAGCTGCAACTCTGGCTACACATTACACATTGGCTACACAAGTTTAATTCCTTAAGTAACAGATCAGCACTTGAATTCAGATATGTCACTGACCCTGCATTTCTGCATAGTGCATACAGATGAGTATATCTCCAAATGTATAAAATGCAGTTACATTGTGGAAATGCATTGTGTGCACATACTCTTCATTTTATGTGACACACAGCACAAGCTATTCTCTAGATTGCGTGCTCACATGCTTGCTCACATTGCAGCACGATGTTAATTTAAAAGGAGATCTCTGCGACTTTTGCATGGTAAGCAAAAAGATTTAAACAAACTGGCATGGTTGCATTTATCTCGCAATTGTTTTCCCAACCATTATCTCCCATAAGCAAATAAATATAACGTTAGTTCTTAAATCATTTAAATAAATAGGTAAGACCAGAAATGTTTACAATATTCACCACTTGAATATTTTATCTGATCCTGCAACATTCTATATTTGAATTCAACTTCTAGATTGTAATTCAACTGCCTTTTTGATATTTAATATTTTAACACACACACACACACACACACACACATATATATACAATATATATATATATATATATATATATATATATATATATATATATATATATTTACATTTACATTTGCAGTATTTGCCAGACGCCCTTATCCAAGGCGACTTACAACTGAGCAATTGAGGGTTAAGGACCTTGCTCAAGGGCCCACTAGTGGTAGCTTGGTGGTTGTGGGGTTTGAACCTGCGAACTTCTTCTGGTCCAGAGGCCAACACCTTACACCACTAAGCTAACCTTACCATCAACTCATCAATAGCATATCATTATGTCACCATAGACAACACCGACAGTAGCAGGACTTTTATTTTTCTCTCAGCTATTTTAGTAAGAAAATCTGTTTTTAATATTGACTAATATATTGCAGCCACAGTGTGGGATCTATTTTATTATGAGACTTTTTTGTTTTTATTTAGAGACAACACTTTTGGACTAAAAGCAGAAAAAACTTCTAGAAAGAAATATCTCATTTATCAGCCCCCCCCCCCCCTCTCTCTCTCTCTCTCTCTCTCTCTCTCTCTCTCTCTCTCTCTCTCTCTCTCTCTCTATATATATATATATATATATATATATATATATATATATATATATATATATATATGTGTGTGTGTGTGTGTGTGTGTCTGTGTTCTATTTATTATTCTTTGGCAATAGAAGTTCTTGCAGTCTACTTACTGTAATACAGAAGGAAATATGTTTATTTCGTTCCAATCCACAGCATTCTTGGCATACAACGCTATTTGGCCAGCTAATTGAAAGCCCCTTGAGACTTGTGCTGGTATTACAAGCAGGCAGCCTGAGACTGTTATCACGGGAATGATGCATAAGGCAAGAACAGTTGGTCTCATGGGAGTGATGATGAAGAACGGAGGCAGGCAGGGCATGACAGGTAAACAAAACACTCACCCCATAGTCCCTCCAGTGCTAGACTGACCCTGTCCACAAGCCAGTGGTGTGAGACCAAATGCAAGGATGATAGGGAAGCAGTAGGTGTAGAAGAAAAAGTAAAAAGTTTTTTTAAAAAAAGGGTTTCATAATCAGTAAATAGAAAGAGTAAACAAGAGCAAGAGTGGTTCTTAATACACTTTATTATTATGATCACTTTTGTGCAGGTTATGTGAAACATATTTTCATGTTCAGATTTATTACAAAGAAATCAAATAAAACTTAAAACTGTCTTCAAATTACAGCATATTTAAATTACAAAATAAAGGTAAATTTGTTATAGCATACAGTACATTGTTGGTACCTTTCTTCTAATTTGTTTGATTTTTCAGTGCTTGTTGTTGATCCTCATAAGATGCATACATGTTTTATACTTGTCATTGCTTTTGATCCTTTACCCCCAGTAACAGAGATTTCCTGTCAAATTTTGTTTTAGAACAGGATGAATCCTTGTTACTGAGTGCACTAGGTCAGCTATTCTCCAGAATTCTGTAGACTGATGTGAAGGTCCATCTTGTTAGGAATACATAAATAATGGGATAAATAAGAAAATATGATGGGAAACATACTTTATGAAAAAAAGATTTTTGGCCATAAAACCACTAACAAACATCTGGCTACAGTAATTTTGGCAACAAAAATATGATAGACATGTGGTACTTTTACATTTTTACATTGTCTGTAATGTCCACGAGTCTCTTGTGGTGCATTCTTTGCTATTTAACAAACCAGGTCTAAATTATCGCAGCAAAATGTCTGCCACATTTACCACATGATGGTTTGACCTTAGCTCTTGTTGTTTTGCCCCCTCCCCTTGCGTTTGTGTGTTGAAGGAAAGAAACTTAAATCAGCAATTTCCATGAATAATTAACATCTCACTGGGATTAATTATTAATGTGTTGCACAAGTAATTGCTCCCGTTTAAAAGAGAGAGTGTGACTTTGCGGAACACTAGAGAGAGTGAACAACTCAAAAATAGCCTATTTAATATCTATCTATCTATCTATCTATCTACCTATCTATCGATCTATCTATCTATCTATCTATCTAAAAGTCAGCTTACTGCATATGACATGTTTTGGGTTTTTTTGGATCTGGAGATTCATTATGTTATCATCTCACATGCCTTTCTCATCCATCATTTCCTTCCTCTGATACATTTACTCAAATTCTTCTTTCTTCGTATCCTAACAGAAGTGTATCACATTTCTCAGACCCAGCTTGTTAACTAACTACTAGCTAATTGCAGTCATTATCTCAATCTGTTTAATCCACAGGAATGCTATGAACTTGCTGATTCTATTGGATTTGGCTCATGTGCCATGTTGTTTGTGATCCGGTCGTGCCATGAGGCAGCTGTTTTCTGTAAGAGCTGACAGTTCATTCTGTCTATTCTAATTTGTGTCAGGTAATAGGTACACATTATGTCAGAAAACACTATAGTACCATCATTTACCAAACACGTAAACATCTGCATGTTGAAATTACTTTATTTTTAGATTCTTACCTTTCAATGTATGTCAGAGCCACTGGTTTCTCTAGTTCTTGCTCTCTGCTCATCCTCCAGACAAATGAACACAACTAGATCTGTCTCTGCCAGTTCTCTAGATCTTCTCATTCAACCTGTGGACTATGGTACACTGAACACAAGTTTTATCTTTATTACAGCTAATAGAGACCACCAATTAGGCCAGGCCATGTTAGTTATTAACATTGCCTAATCTATTTTTACCTGTTTAAGAAAGCATTTAAAAAATGATGCAATTTACTATTAGGAAAATTAGCATAATTCACACATCTTGGCTAATTTTCATAATAGTCCACTGCATCATTTTGTTAATGTTTTCTAAGTCAACTCCATATCTTGTTAATCCTTTAAATGAGACATTAAATTCATATTTATTTAATTCATCTGTTTGCCATGTTTTCATTCAGAAGGATGTAGAATAAACAATATTACTTTAAAGCATGGAGGAGAGTTTAGCCCACTTTTTTTACTTTAAAAGTTTCCTGGTATATAATCTACTAACTTCTTATACAGAGAGCACTGCAGTGTTCTTTACCATGCAGTTCTCTGGCAATCGGAGCATCTTATCACACTTTTGCAACACACTGCCATAAGTCAGCTTGCTGTAAACAGCGTTGATATTGTTTGTGATTGCAACGGTTACTCAATCTTTTTTCCTGCTAATGGCTCTGTGAGATAATAAGATATCAGTGGTATAAACTATTGTAGAACAAACAGTGCATCCTACAAATCTTGAACAACGCTCTCATTTTAGTGAGAAAAGAGTATTGGATTTTGCAGTGGCACATAATTGCACTTTAATTTGAAAGTATAAAGTGTGATCATTAAGTGTTTTGTAAACTGAAAGGAATACACATTACATTTTTTAAACCTTATCAACTACACAGAGATTAACCAATAGTTAAAAGATTAACTATTATCGTGTTTTGGTACATTATTGCATTAGAGAATTACTTTATAATCACACTTGTTCAGCAAGGCTTGAGAGTTTCAGCTGCGTATTGTTCAGTTACTCAGCACCAGCACTAGCAAACTCTTGGCTGCCACAATAAAGCAATTAGAGCAAGCTGGCAAGCAAATGCTGCCCACTGTTCTGGGGTTTCCAAGACAGTCCCTGCCAATGCCAATCCCTAATAGGATCCCAAGCACAGTCCTACAGAGATTCAATTGGATTCGAAGCCAATCAATCATCCTAGCTATTGACCTCTGATTGGATTTGGAAGGCATGTCAGGGACGCTTTGATTTTAGCTCTGGCCCAATGAAGCTGGATGTGAAGGTTTATTGGTTCAGACGGGTGGAGGGCCTTGTTCTGGGTTTGACACACTGCCAGGAAAGATGGATGTGTACAGTGACTGCTGTATCCATCCATCAGTATTAGAGTCAGTCACACCATACCACCAAAAGTGACCAGGATTACTTATAACGTCATCCCTCACTGGTCCAAAACTGGCCATGCATAACTGCAGAGCTGTGCTTTTCCATCAGATCTCAAACAAACTTCAACTCCTTGATGTTAACAAATAGTTTGCATATACCAAATAGGAATAGGTTCAGAGTAGAAATTCGGTATATTAAAAGGGAACATTAAAATACATACACTGTAATTAATCAAGAACGGTAGTGTCAACTGATTGTAAATGACAGGAGATTTATTTTCTATTTATAACCCACTGAAAAATCACTGCGTCCCCACAAACATTCCATAGATAAATGAAGACTACTAAGGCCAGTGCAAATATAACGGCATAAATTACTTACGTTTTCTTCATAGTGCTGCAATAATCTCAAAGTAGCCATTACGTATAATGACTGATCAATGTGCCCTCTAAAGGATGTTGAGAGCAACGTAAATTCAGCGGTAAACAAAGACAAAAGGTGAAAAAAGACAAAATGGTGCAAAGACAAAAGACAGTAGCAGTTTATTAAATAAGTCCAAGTAAACAGATTATTAGCAATAACCATTAAAGGAGGCACTTAATAGTTCTATTCTAAAAACTGGGGCTTCATATTTCAGACCTGAGGTCCCAAACATTATTTTTACAGTGGTGAATTAACATAGGAAGCATTAGACTGACTGCTTGAGTCAAGCAGAAATTATAATGCTCTCTCTCTCTCTCTCTCTCTCTCTCTCTCTCTTTCTCTCTCTCACACACACATACACACACACTTTCTATTTTCAGTGTTCTCATATATTTTTTTTCATGATATCCGTTTGCCCTTTAATTCCTACACCCACCCCACACTTACCTGGTGTATTGCTTTAGAGCATGCAATTCAATTGTAGCCTCCCATGTGTCTTAGGCCCATCGAGCTTGTAGTTGTGCATTATCCCATTACAGCCAAACAGTTTTGACACCCACTGACTAACCGATGCCATAGATAATACCATAAAGACAATGCTCAATACAAATCAGGTCAGGATAACTCATTTAACCCTGCCATACATATTTCTTATGTGTAACTCGAAACGCTGGAAAAATGAAATCAATAGAAATGTTTCTTGTTAATGAAGATGTACCGGGCTGCCATTCTTGTGGCCTGTGTGGCTTTCAGAGCTCACAGCTTGGTCTTAATAAATCTCCCAATGCGGTCAGCCGGGTGGTCAACATGGTAGAAAGGCCAGACAAACCTGTCTCAGATCCTTGTACCTTTCTGAATGCAGTGTGAACCATTATGTATGTACAGCACTTGCATGCTGGCATCATGTGCTGTACCGATAAATTAAATCTTAAATTAAAGCTCACACATTCATATATTAATAGGTTTGTTCATTGTATGCTAATATTCTGACTAATACAATTTTATCCAAAATATACATATTTATATTTATTTGAATGTCTATCTGGACTAGATGAATTGTTATATGATCGTTTCTTTGTTTCTCTTGAATCAGTATTTCAAATAATTATGTCTTTTTTTCTGATGCAATACATGTCACTTTTTTGTTTTGGAAACATTAGCTGCCCCAAAATAATGAAATATTACCTCAGTTTTTTAATAAATAGTAAATAAAAGCTAGCTACAGTGTAGATTTCAGCTTTACCAAAAGCATAGTTAGATGAAGATGTAGATATATTAAATGTTCAAAAATTAATACATAAATCTATATAATATTTTCTGGCAGCTAAGTAATCATTTACATCTGCTACATTTCTCAATAATGACTGCAAAATTTCAATACATTTTTGGACATTGTCTCAAAGGAACTTTACGCAGCTGCATATTCTTGCATACACTGTTTTACGAAAAATGAAAAATCACAAAATATAAACAACAAATCTGAACAAGGCTCTGCATAATGGACTAACAACTTTTGCATTTGAATGGAGACAACAGTTCTATGCAGAATATCTAGTTTTCAAAGATAACTTTTATTAGAAAAAAATTCCTGCAGACACACACACACACACACACGCACACACACAGACATACACACAGACATGTACACACATACACACACACACACACAGACATGCAGACACACATACACACAGACACACACAGACACACACACACACACACACACACACACACACACACACTGTAGTGATAAAGTGAGAGTGGTCACCCCCTCTGTCCTCTACTCTGACATATATCACAGCCTGCAGTTTGTGTGGCAGTGCACATTGATCGGCCATCACACTGATCACATTACAAGCCAACCAGATTAGATTTGCATTTTTAATTTATTTCCCTTATGAAAAATTGCATTGACCAGTTAAAAGATGACATATATGTGTATATACACACACACACACACACACACACACACACA
This sequence comes from Kryptopterus vitreolus, assembly GCA_030449085.1. NCBI lineage: Eukaryota > Metazoa > Chordata > Actinopteri > Siluriformes > Siluridae > Kryptopterus > Kryptopterus vitreolus. Next base: position 3,256,457 of record JACRUU010000022.1, read on the forward strand.
CGCACACACACACGTGTATATACATATATATATATATATTATATAGATATATATATATATATATATATCTATATATATATATATATATAAATGTGTGTGTGTGTGTGGTGTGTGTGTGTGTGTGTGGACATGTATGGACCAATGAACTTGATAAGGAATTATTATGCTCCTTTAGGTGTAATAAACTTTTATTGCAGAACATCTTTGAAAGAAAAGATAGGTTGGTTTTATAATGTATGTGTTCATAAGACAGTAAAACAATAAATGGTAAGCTTTGTTAATGCAGAATACTGACCTTGGAACGTGTTTTCTGGCAATGTATAATTGTGCAATCAAACACTGACATGCATGCCATGTACAACTTTCATAGAAAGTGCTAAATAGTAGGGTCAAATATTTGAGTAAAGGTACTTTTAATAGGTGTCTATTTAATAATTTAAGTAAATGAAGTAATTTTTGGCTACTTTCTAGTTTTACTCAGTGTCAAACTAATGAGCATCTTTTATTCTATTCTTATTTATGGTTATGGTTATGTGTAGTTTTCAGGCCACTGTATTTAAACTTTTGCTAACACGGCTTATTTATTCTGCAAAGAATATTTGTAATAATTTATTCTGTATGACTGTCATTTTTTTTTGCTTAATGAAAGATTCCTTTTTAAATAATGGAAGAAGCACTACCTGTTGATTGAATTATCAGGACACTTACGATAAATAGCCTTTGTATGTGTGTAGTATGTGTAATATGCCTCCAGCCCATATTTTTTTGTATCCCTGTTTCATCTTGTGTTTTCTCAGGCTCTGGTGTTCAGGATTAAGCAGTTAGTAACTGCTTAACTAGTGGTTAACAAGTGATGGATGTTAGCAGGATTAGTGCTGTTTGTTTCACTATTTATTACCGTATTTAGTAAATCTCTAATTATATGTTCTATTTGTGTATATACAGTATAACATTTTGACAGATATTTTTGTAGATATTAAAGACACTACACAGTCCATCTACCTTATGGTGCAATCCTATATGACTTCTTGAAGCAGATAAGCTTTTTATAAGGTCAAGAGGGAACTTTCAAACTGACAATTTGCACTAAAAATACTATTCAGACGCTTCCTTTTCCTTTTTAATTTCCGTAGTTATATGAACAACAAAGTTACCTTATACAAAAGGCATTGTTTTATCTGCCCCCAGTGGTTCTTTGTAATATATCTGATTATAATAAAAAGCCTGTCACACACTTTCTGTGTTCCTGTTTTTGAGTGCTTAATTCTCTGTATGAACTGGGGTTCATTAAAAGATAAGTAATACTTGTTTTTTGGATTTTAAAAAATGACTCTGAGATCTGAAGTTGGCACAACATCCTTTCTTTACTAGGATATAAATAATAGTAATAGTAATCATTTTATCTCTAAACATTTGTTTTACTGGTGTGCCAAGTCTAAAATCAAACACCAAAATCAGCCGTGATGCACACATGCAGCAATTAAAACAATTTTGATGTCCTGATTATTAACTTAATTTAACAACCTACATTACCATTTAACACCATATTTACTTTGAAACATTTACAAGAATAAATTGTTTTCATACACTATGCTGAGTTTCAGTAGTAATAAACATACATTTTAAAGCATCTGTATTTCTACATGTGCATGTACATAACTTAATTAATAAAAAAAAATTATTCATTAAAAATGTGAAAAGTATTCATTTAAGGTAAACCTACAACAGATAAAAATGTACGTTTAAGTTTTCACGATGCAACTCATGACAGTCATGCAGTTAAACACTATTGAATGTTTTTATCACTTGACCACCCTAAACATAACAGATTTTGGAAAAATACAACATTTACTTTTAGTCCACGGCTCTCAATAAAGTTTGTTGTTTGGCTCTTCTTAAGAAAATGATTGCACACCTCTGAACCAATCAAGTGTGGTACTGATTCAGCCAGGCCTTGCATACCAGGCATGGTTTGTGATGCAATCGATGAGGGGATGAAAGAGGATCCGCCTTTCCTCTCCTGATGACAAGATGGCCTACAGCTGCCTGGCCAGGCCAGATAAAGAATCGATAGATCCCTGTGCATGACATCAGGCGTCCCTCTTCTTACAGACACAGTGATCTAGAGGGGCAAAAACCTGCTATGACCCCTTTTTGTAATTTTTATAATGCATTGACTTAAGAAGATACCATGGCTGGTGTGTACATAAAAAAAATCATCAAAACATTCAAAGTAGTAGTATTTTATTAAACTGTGAGATATGTGAAAATGAAAATTCATGCAAATAGCTGACCACAGTCAACTGAATTGTATATATAGAATGTAGTTATCCTTATATATATATATATATATATATATATATATATATATATATATATATATATATATATATATATATATATGTGTGTGTGTGTGTGTGTGTGTGTGTGTGTGTGTGTGTGTGTATACGCGCGGCGTGCATTACTATGTAAGTGATCTGCTCCTTCTGCATTGCTTTGGCGAATGAACGAAACCCAGACAACAAAGAACAAAAAAGAACAAATGAATAAGAAAATTTCAGTGCATCCACTCACACTTCCCTTAATTACGCCTACTAGCTGTGCATTCACAACAGGTATGACCTACTCACTATATTAGCGTATATTAACATATGGAACCTTCCACAAGCACATTACATTCACAAATCCGCATTACAGAAGCACATTTTTCTTTTGTGAATTCAATGCGCTTCTTTATAACCTAAACATATCACCAGTTTATATGGAAAGCAACCCGGAACAGAATTCTTAAAGGAGCCACATCACATATTTTACATTTGAAACAAAGATTGAAAAAGTAGCATTGAAATTAACAAGAAATTAATATTAAAAGGATAATTTCCAGGATAATTTCCAATGTATTTCATCATTTCTTCTCATGTTGACTTGCAGCAACTTTGCAAAACTAATCTACACACTTTCCCATGCAAGAGAAAGAATAAAAGTGGGAAGTGAAGACAGAGAGAAGACAGAACTCCCCCCCACCACTTCTCCTCTTCCTCATTTCCCAATCTGTTATGTCTTGACATCCCCATTAACTCATAAATCCAATACAGTGGAGCTCAACAGTATTTGTACACTGAGAGACAGCGAGCAAGGGGGAGGTGAACGTGGAGAGTGGGCTGAGTGAGGAAGGAGGAGAACACAGAGTATGGGAGTGGAAGGTAAATGACGGGAAGATCAATCGGTCCCTGGACTGTCACTCTGCTCACTCGTTTTCACATCCATCTATCTCCACTGCTTTCCATCCGCCTGTGCCTGATGTCCCTCTCGCCTTTCCCCCAGCAGGCCTCAGAGATTCTGCAGGCATTGCCGTTTGGGGCCCGCAATAATCTAATTGAGT
>JACRUU010000022.1:3264838-3334838 GCA_030449085.1 Kryptopterus vitreolus
TTGATAACCAAGAGGGCCAAGACATGTGATTTAAATAATTTACCGAAAAAATAAAAGAATTCAGTGAGATCTCATGGCCTGTGAGTGGGTGCATTACTTATCCTGTGAGAGACCTCAAAAAAGAAATTTCTCGACCCGAACCATGTCACTCAAAAGTCTCCCACAGCACAAAAAAGCCACTTTTATATTTGATTTCATAGCCATATGACTGTCCTGTTCCCTATTGAAGCATCCGCCAGTTGATCCTCAACTCACTGTTGTCAGGAACACTAGTGAAAGTGAGATGATATGGTTTTACAACTTGGGGTTGAAATAATGCTACTAAAGCTGAATGGCGTCTCTGATAAGAAAACAAAAGGTTGCTCTGCTCCTACAAAGAATGCCACTGGTCTGGAAAGGCCTACTCTATCTTTGCTGGCCACAGCAGTCAGCATATCCTGTTTGCACAATATCTTTGGTGTCTGACATCATGACACCTCTGTAGTTATTACCCCAATGTGAGGCACATGGCATCAAGACGGATGGTGCAATAAAGGGCTCAACAGAATCTCCCTTCCAAGGGAGCCTGTGGTTTGTGGTGCGTGTGGTGTGTTTGTGTGTCGGGAAGTGGGGTGTGTGCGCGTATGTGTGTGGTGTGTGTGTGTGTGTGTGTGTGTGTGTGTCTGTCTTGGTTTGTGTGGTTAGTTAAAAAAAAAAAAAAACACTACCTCAAAATGTAGAAGTGAATTGAGAAGCGTGCAGCAGTTTGAGGTTTTACCAGCTGAGGGGTGATGCATTTCTGTATTTATAGTGGATCATGGGAAACTACAATATAGTGGTTTGCTGATAGTATGGGTTACTGTCTAGACAAAATACTGATGTAACAGTAGCATGGAAATATATAATTCTATGGGGAAAAATTCGGTTCTAAGTGGTACTTGTTCATAGAATTATAGCACACGGATGGCAGCCTACTAATGTATTATAAGAACTGCATCAGTCATATATTTTATTTATTCACCCAGGATAGTATTTTGTGTGATAAATCATGTAATAACTACACAAGTGTTTTCTTTCATAGACACATCAAAATGTTTTCATTTGAGTATGTCTTCTTTTCTTGTACTTCCTCTAGAATATTACATACATTTCCTATTGTGCAATTGTTAAGCATTACACACTATATCACAATGCAATAATTCACATTTGCCATTTGCTTGTTCTCAACCTCTTTATCGCTCCTTAATAAAACCCATAAGTGATTTTGCAAGCGTCAGTAAATGAAACGCCATTTCATAGCTGCTTGCTGTGACCCGTGATGGGTCTGGAGACCATCTGATTGTGTGTTGGTGCTTATACAGCACATTAATCAAAAGTGTTTTAACCAGCATCAGATAGGACCAGATAATGCCGAAGGCTATGAAACCTAAATAACAAATAAACAGCAGGAAAAAAATATGAATTTTAATTCAAATTGCAATTGATTTTGTCTTTGATTGATGATGTCTTTGTATTAAAAGGTAAATATTCATGGCATGAATGAATGAAAAGCTTCATTCATTCTGAGCTTGAAAAGCAATACATTTTTTGCTAGCTATTTTATTATTAAAAAAGGAAAAGGTGCTCTTTGAATTAAAAAAAGATATGTATCTGCTTTTGCTATCTACATTTACATTTACTTTTTAATGCATCACATTGTGTGTGTGTGTGTGTGTGTGTGTGTGTGTGTGTGTGTGTGTGTGTGTGTGTGTGTGTGTGTGTGTGTGTGTGTGTGTGTGTGTGTGTATACACACACACACACACACACACACTATTATATAACCATATTATAAAACTTATATAGATGTCTGAAATTGTTCGTTTTTGGAAGCTGAAGGGAGAAATTGTGCACTTTTATATATTGCCCATAGGTGGCAGTCTACACTCAGAACTCAGGTGCCTACTTTGACATTGGATTCAGGGCAAAACAACACATTAAACGTCTTTTAAAATAAAATGTATTTATTTATGTATTTAAATATTTAGCTTTACTGACACTATGCAGATGTTCTCCAATAATTTCCTAATTATTCCCAGATGAACTAAAGCAGGAGATGACTACAGTGAATAAGCCATTGAGTCACTGCCTGAGCAATGAATTCTTGTCCGGTGAAAGTGAAGGTGCTTTTGTATGGAGGAGCAATGGAGTATATGATGAAATTATAGACACATATTCCACAGTAGATAATTTACATTTGTGACATCGATGAGCAAGTCCCCACTGATTGTAACTCACTAAGGCAGCTGTCTGCCACTTGTTCTGTAATAGCATGTTAGCGAAACAATAGTTTACTTTGCAATATTGCATGGCATGTATTCCATGCATTTCTTGTACGGATGAAATGCATTTATTGACCATATAAGGTTTTCTGGCAACTAACAGCACAACCAATACAGTTTGGCTAAAGTAATTGTATATGTATTCAAATTAACTACTATGGCTTTAGTACAGGGCTTAGTTTATGCTATAAAATGTTCTCTGTGTGTGACTCAACCACAGGGCAAGTGATATGACCACTACTCAGCCACAGGATTTGGGAGTTTGCTGTAGTAACCTTTGCTCTGTGGATAATCATTGTCATTCAAGAACACTGCCATTGCCTCGTCTGTTTTAGCTGCTTGTGTAATAGATTTCTCAGCAGAATGATGGTTCTCATGAGAGTTCTCTCTCATTATGCTTTAAGATATTGTTGCTGTTTTTCTGAACAGCAAATTGAAAAGTTTACATTTTACAATGTTGCAATTCCAAAAGCATTATGGGGGAAATAAATGATTCAAATAAATCACATTATTCCACTATTGACTTCTGAAATCACAGTCAATACTGATGATGTGTTGCTGTCGGGAAACGGGGAATTTCATTTTGTATAATTTCTGATAAAATATAAATATATGGATCTGTAGCCTGGGCTACAAAGAAATCATCCTTTTCATTGCTTCATCATACCATTAAGTAATTTTTTTAAAACCGCTACTGTGTTTAAAAACAAACCAAGTGGCCTTCAGATAGATGATATTTGCAAGACAAATAGTTTGAATTGGATTGAACTATTGCTGTTTAAAAGTAATCTTTATTGTCAGAATATCTCCAGAAAAGCCTTATAGCAGCTTGAAGATTCACTTCTCTGTTTTAAAAAACAAAACAAAACAAAAAAACATTAGAAACCCTCATGGAATTTGTAATGGTCTTATTGGTTGTAGTGGGAATTGTTTAGCTTTTATTGGAAACGGAAATGGTCCCAGTGGGCCTTTACTAGTAATCTGTTGCCTTCTATTGATGGCACCTAATGCCTAGTGGATACCATTAAGAACCAACACAACACGTTTGACAACATGTAAATTACATTTTGGGATCTTCAGAACACCAGTAAGGACCATTGGGACATAATTAAGAGTCCAATAAGTTTCATCTGTGGTTTTCTATAGCTTGCTGAAAGTTAATAATGGGAGCTATTTGGTAATGAGTTAATGGTTAACCCAAATGGTTGATGGGTTATAATAGTTATTGTAAGCCATCAGAAATTTAAATTCTTTTTTAGCAGGACTAAACATCTGCATAAAATTAAAATTTGGCTCATAAGAAGTGGAAGCACAGAATCCTGGAGACCTATAGGTTTCTGTTATTCTGACTTTCCTCCCATAAAATGATGCATTTCTACAAAGCCCAAGCTGGAGATGTGAAATCTGGTCAAAAATAAAACTCCCTCATTCTCCTTATAGGGCCGACATAGGAACATACATAATCCTAACAGTGACACTACAGAGCAACACTGCATATTTAAGGTGATGAGTCAAATGCCCTATAGCCTGAACCATTTTTCCTTGATTAGTTGAAGATCTATGCTTGCCAAATGATTGTTCTGATCTGACAGGGGCACGGTCACTTAGTGGTTAACATGTTTGCCTCACACCTCCAGGGTTGGGGGTTTGATTCCCAATTCCACCATGTGTGTGGAGTGTGCAGTGTTTTTTTCTCCAGCTTCTCCGGTTTCCCCCTGGCCCAAAAATATGCATGGTAGGTTGATTGGCACCTTGGAAAACTGTTCATAGTGTGTGAATGTGAATGTTTATTATATGTATATAATATAAAATAATAAGTAGTTATCGTTTGCATCATTATATCTTGCCTAACAACTTGAACAAATCTGGTGATTTTGCTCTGACCTTGTTGCCATCCACATAACAATTTTTTACATTTCGCACCACTTCTCATTCTATTCTGCAAAGCCCATTGCACTGTTTAAAAGCTGACGTGTAAGTGTTAATGGTTAGAAATCTTTCACCCTTTTTTCTCTTTTATCTCTCGCTTTCTCTCTCTGTTTCTTTAGCTACAAAGTACAGGTATATACTGTATGTGTACATTTTCACAGAGTACTTTCAGGTAGCACTTTAGGTCACGTCAGGTCGGGTTGCATGCTTCACTTGTTATGCATGCACACCGAGTCAGGACAGACTTATGCTCACAGACATCACCTCATGCTGGTGTCTGGACATTTGTCTAAAAGACTGCAGACATGGATTTTCTGGTTTATCAGGACCATGGATGTCAAGTCGGCTGTACTGATGTCTGCACACTTTTGGTTTCTATCTAGTCTTTCTTGACCTGTTGTCTTTGATGTGCATGTGTAGAAAGTGTGCATGTATGTGATGAAAGGGGAATTACTCCAATGTATGAGATGACCAATGAGGCTGTGACTTTTACATGTAAAATACAATTATTTATTCTGGCCTGCTGTCTGTAATCATTTGTGAATATCTCATTTGTGGTATCAACATTATTCTCATTCGATTTGCTTTCATCTCTCATACTGTAGGTTCGATGCTCGGGAACAGTTCCACTTGTGCGAGAAGGTACTTTGCATGAAAGTGACTGTTGTATTCGAAGTTGCTGGAAAGAGGAAGTAAGCTGTTTCATAGTAACTGAAAAGAGAAACAGGCCAAAAGACAAGAAGAAACCCAGGTTAAATGTGCAGGACTTGAAACGTGGTATTTCAATAGCCGATTATTAGTTCAGATAGAAAGTCATACAAAACATGTTTTGCTGTGGCAGTCGTGGACCAAAATAAAAGCACACCTTGAGCCTAAACAAAGATCTAAATTTCAATAACACATGAATATGTAAATTGGAAATGGGCCTATTCTGGCTGCATGGCTTGTATTTTCATATTTGCATTTTGAAACTCGACTTGTCGTTATATTTTATGACGCAGCATTGTTGATTGTCATCTGATACATATAATGCAAAATTCCCCCATATTTCTGACACATTTTTATGGTGTATCTCATAGTACATCATAGTGAGAAGTGTGTTTAATTAAGAAATCTTACTGGCAAAACCTCTTTAGTATGACCCTTCAACTGAGGTGCAGTCATTTACAGTCATTGCTAGAAATTGTGCTTTGTTTTTAAATACTTTTTCGCTTTTTAGCCCAACTGTAAAATTTGGCATTTACTAGGGAAGGAAGCACTTTTTCCAGTGATGTTCTGGACCCCAAGAATTCTGACTATGGGGAGGTGGTTGCTTAGTGATTAAGGCATTTATCATGGGATCTGAATGTCATAATCCAATTCCAAGCCATACAAAGCTGCCACCTGTGGGCCCCTGAGCAAGACCCCATAGCTGATTAGTTGTATGAATGAGATAAATGTAAGTCTCTCTGGTAAAAGACATCTACCAAATGCTGGGGATGGTGGTTGCTCATTAGTTAAGGCATTGGGCTCTGAGCTGGAAGGTTGAAATTTAAATCCCAGAACCACCAAACTGCCACTAGTGGGTCTTTGAGCAGGGCCCTTAACCCTCAACTCCTCAGTTGTACATTTCTCTGGGTGAAGGCGTGTGCATTAAATGTAAATTCTCTAAATGAGGTTGAACACATCCATGCCCAGCCACCATAGACACACATTCACACCTAGAACAAGAAAAATCCACATAATGTCATGTTTTTTATAAGGTAGAAAGGACATTTGAAATGTATTTATTATTAATAGAGTTGGCAATAACTGACACTGTCCTCATTTAGACATACAATGCCCCAGAAATTTCTATACTTAATGTTCAAAGACTTTAAAAAGAATCTGACAGATATGACCAAAATATTAAAAGAGAAGTTGGCAGTGAGACATCCTCCATAGCTGCAATCTGTTTTAGTCTCTGTGGTCTAGCAAGAGAAGTTGACTCATCCATTGTACATCACATTTATTCCATCCAATGTTTTTGGATTGACTTTTAGGATTCATGGTGACCTTTGCTATGAAAAAGTGGTTGCTAAAGGCGAATGAGTGAGTAAATGAGCGAAACAGATTTGTAACAGTTAGAGTTTGCCGTGCTGTGTTGTATCTTGATGGCTAGCGACTGTTAGAGACCTCAAACTTTTCAACCAAAATATATATCCACATTCTAAAACAATTAATAAGAATCTAGCTATTTCATGGACATATTATTATTATCGACATTATTTAGCCGTTTATAAAATCTTAAATTTTATGGCTCCAGATATATTGTGTAAAGAGGGAAATGTGCCTTGGTGTAATATGCAACCTGAATTTGAGCCATTTGTTCCCAATTACTGGAAACATGTGTATCCATTACTATTTCATCTCAGAATATTGATAAGAATATAAAAAAGTTACTACATTAAAAAAATTAGATAATTTCGATGTGACTGTTGTCATGCTTAGCTGTTTGTAATGTGCTTAAACATGCTCCAGCTAGTCCAGAATACATGGATTCCCATGGAGGATTATTCTTGGATAATTTAAAGACTGCAACAAACAGTTTGCAATCATTGTCAATAATTCAAGGTTATAAAAGATAAATAATTTGTAATTGAACTTTTCATTGTCATCAATGTAAAATAGAATAGAATGTGCTAAGTCCAATGAAATCAGGTGCTTTACACATATTACACAGGATACACAAAATCTTGTACAAAAATATTGTAATCAAGACACCCTTAGTTAGTTACCCCCTTAGTTATGTACAATGGATGAGTCAACAACTCTTTTGCAAAAACATTGGCCACAAAAATCCAACTAATCATTCATTCAAGTTCTAATTTAATATTTTGATGAGATCATTTTCATGGCAATAAAAGAGTGTATCACTGTATATATTAAATCATACAATGAACTAAACAGAGTAAAAACAGTAAACAGAGACTAACTGTGAAATGCCTTTTACACAGATGGGACTAACATTTCTATCTCCTCCCTTGTGTATGTAGTTACTTCTTCTTTACTTTCTCTAGCTGCAGGTGCTATGTTTCCATCTGAGCTCCATTGAGGAGAAATGCAGGTGAGCTTCACTCTACTAAAACATGATACTTCACACCTGCTAGCTGGATGATTAGCTCCCGTTTTGGCAGGCTGGGGGGACGGCTGTCTGTAATTACACTATTGGCAGATTATCTGTATGTGTGTGTAAGGAATAATTACAGAGATTGTGTGTGTGTGCGTGTGTGTGTTTGTATGTGTGTGTGTGTGTGTATCCGTGTAAGTGCATGTGTGGCTGGAAGCGCTGGTGTGTGTGCATGCGTGTTAGCTGTAATTACAGTGCTTTATGGCTGCATGGTGATCATGTGTCAGAAGGGCGAGGCATGGAGTAATTACTGTGTGTGTGCAACCCACACACTGATACAACCCGTCCGCTCGCACTGTGTCAGTGTTAGAGAAGCATTTGGTATTTAACATCTTTTGTCTGGTTCAGTGAAAGAGAGAGAAAGAGATAGATAGAGGGAGAGAGAGAGAGAGAGAGAGAGAGAGAAAAGGCAGGTGGTGAAGAATGTTTTTGACACCCCCTATATATTATGCCTTTATGAGCGCCTAATGGTTCGGACAAGACATACTCACACAGACACAACTACAAAGAAATTATTATACATAAGCATGTTATACCATTGTTGACCGAACATAATGATACTTACATAAGTTAAACCCAGTTTTTCATTAAGTGGAAAATTAAATTACATTTTTTGATGGATCTGTTATCCTTCTCCATTATTATATATTATATCTCCATTATAATATACATACTTTACACATGTGTGTATCATTACAAGTGTACTTTATCTCAGCAATTCCTTCAAACATTGATCTTTGTCCTGGTCAGTCTTGCTCTGGATACTTATCCCAAGAACATCACAGGGCATCATGAACACACATCATGTACTATGGAAGGAACATTTAGCTTATGAGATGAATGACTTAGAAGGAACAACTAAAACTTCATACAGGCAGCAACAAACTATTGATGAGATTTACTGTACTGTACTGTAGAAATGGGAGATAAATCATTTGAATTTTTGCGTTTTGCCTAATGAAATCCAGAGATTTTTTGAAGATGAGCATGACACTTCTGTGCTGCTCCTAAATGGTGGAATCTTTTTCATAGTTACCATTCATTTGTCATCATAAAACTTTGAATCTATTGTTTGTTCCATTAGCGTTAGTGGAATGTAGGAGCTAAGAATTTAATGAGCCACCAATCCCAAAACCCACCAGTCTGCTACCCCCTGTTAGGACGATCATGTTAATGATGATAAGCAATGATGGATTTATTACCAGGCAGATTGGCCCCAATGGGGCTTTCAGGATGTAATCATCGTCTATTCATGAAGCATCACACGACCGTTTGGTTTACGTTAGGAGGACGCGTTAGGTTTTGTGGCTCCTTAGAGGATGACACTTAGGAAAGCGACAATATTTTTAGCTTCATGAGGTCAGGTTATAAAATAACTTGTTGATGTGAATGTTAAATGAAGGAATACAGTTTATGTTCTGCCTCAATCTCAGATGTGAAACAAAATGAAAAGAAAAGCATGTTTTACTTTTCTAATTCTTGTTTTTTATTCTTTTTATTAAAGCAGGTTTTGGTTTTCAATTACATATTCTTCTGGTTGCATTTGCATTAAAAAAGCTTCCTAAAAATCTGCATGTGGATGTGCTCAGGCCAGACATGTAAAACTCCTCAAGTCTAAACAGGGGAGAAAAATAAAGAGGAACCTCAATGTAAAAAGAACCTCAACTCTTTTGGATGATACAAGATGTGATTGTTACTCTTCTACATTTTTATACTCAAAGCTAAAATATCATTAGAGTAGCCAGAGCAATGTTCATAAGTACATACCAAACTCATTATATGATCTGATATAATTGAGAAAGTTTCATATCCAAAGTAAGAAAACCTTTGGCGAATAACATTCTTAGATATGAGCAGCATGCATGTGTGTGTGTGTGTGTGTGTGTGTGTGTGTGTGTATGTGGTTGTGTGTTTGGTATTTTAAAGCAACATTTACTGTGTATGCATTTCATGGTTTTAATTCAGGGACATATTACATTCTCCTCTTTCTCCTTCCTCCTTGCACACCCTCCTTAACAGGTCCACTGGGGGCCAATTATCCCATTTAGCATGCTCAGTCAAACTCTTGATCCTCTCTTTATAGTGCTAACAAGAGAGCAAGAGAGAGAGAGAGAGAGAGAGAAGAAGAAGAGGAAGGAAAGGAAAGACAGAATGTACACCCAAAATCTTATCACAGTGTTCACAAACATCAGCCCATCACAGTCTCCAAGGTCTTATCCCATACGTATTTGTTTAAAGCATTCAATATAAAACAGACAAATAAATGTTGACAATGTGATAAAAAAGATATAATATTCATAGTAACATTTATTTCACAATTACTTATTTTATCCTTTAGTTATTTCTCTCCAGGCAATATTATATCTATTTAATTATATCTATTATGGTCTATTACGATATACATATAAAACATTTTTTGACATCTTGCATACATTTAACAAAATGTTAATTTTAAGGTTAGATTCAGGGTTATACTGATGACCAGAATTAACATTCAAGTACTAATTAACAATTAATAATCACTGGGTATGAGGAAGACCTGATTTTCACAGCCATGCTAGTTCTTCTCCAAATTGTTATCACAAAGTTGGAGATGCATTCTTGGTCAATCTTTAAATAAAATACTAAAACTAAAAGTTTTGCACACAAAATAAGATCCATGAAGACATGCTTTACATATGGCCTGCCATTAACCCAGGTGCACACTTCTTGTGGAAATCTAAGAATAGATGGAGCTTACTATAACAGACAATCGGTACTACATGACATGGGATGTTCTAAAATACATTTACAGAATGTTCAATAGATTATTCTAAAAATAAAGGTAAACACAATCAATCACAAAGAAAAGAGAAAAAAAATGAATTACAGAGGATTTATGCACTGCTGAATCTTATGTAGCTTTCCATGACACATTAGAATTTCAGTAATATATTAACTATGACTGCAGGAAAGTAGAATTCACTAGAGTTAAAGCATGACAGTGATTGTGTGTCTGTTTTGTTTAAATAAAACTTTTAAATGCTCTACACTGTCTGAGTCTGTGATTGCTCTTGGGTTAATATATATGTAGACGTCGTGACCTGCTCTTCTAAAGGTAGTTTCAGAAAGCTTGACTAATTAGCAAAGTAAATACCATCAATAACACACTCTCTATTAATTAATGCTCATTCAGTTGGCTTGAGGCCACAGAAGTTTCATAAGAATTGAGTCTTCTGTGTCTGTGTTTTAGTTTGCTTATTAGAATATTTTTTTTAGGTTTAGAATAAAGACAATACAATAACATCCTGTTTTAGCAAAGCTATGAGACAAATTCACATTATTTGCCTGTGCTTATGTTCTTTTTGACATACAGAACATGGAGTGCTTTGTAATATATAATATACTGGAAAAATGTGTGTTGTGCTTTGCTTACTTCATTTGTTTGTTTGTTCATTTATCAATTTATTGTTTTATCATTCTTGATTTATCATTAAGTATGAATTTCTGGCCCAGTTTCAGTTTTGTTTAATTAAACTCTGAAATATTTTTTGTGTGCTTTATGGGAGTTTGCACTCTTGTGTGCTAACTAGGGCTTATATCACCTAACTGTTCATCTTTTGGATTGAATCAACTTTCCATTTCTTAGGAAACATAATTGAGAGAATAATTTAGTCAGTAGTGTCTAGTTTGTAGTTGTCTGAAGCAGCCTATGTTTGACGTAGTGGGATGGCATAAACATCATTTCTGCACAAAACAAGCAATTACAGTTGTGATAAATTACAAGACATTTAGCTGAACTTCCTGTAAATGCATTGTTGTCTCATCCAGGATGTTCCTTACTTTTGGGGACAGTGTTACCAGAACAGGCTCCAGATCCCTGTTAATCTACTCAAACAAGATTACTGAATATATAACTTACATTTAACATTACATTACATATAACATTACATCTTACATTAGTTTTGTCGCACCTCCTGTACCTGTGTAATCTCCATCCATAACGGCGCTAAAGCCGCAAAAGGATAGTAATGGTCATTTATCACTTTAACTAGCATTGTGATGAGGCTTATATCATGTGTAGTCTGTGCATCTCTCTCTCTCTCCCTATATATATATATATATATATATATATATATATATATATAGGGAAAGAGAGAGAGAGAGAGAGATGCACAGATTACACAGGATATAAGCCTCATCACAATGTCAGGAATGCCACCTAATAGAATAAAAAAGTCACAAGACCTGAGCAAAGAAAAGCAAAGCAAATGTTTACTGTCTACTTATATTGGTGTCTCAGGGACCCCAAGACTGTATTCACCAGTTTTCTTATTTTATTTAATTGCTGCAGTGTTTTAGACCTGCACTGGCAAATGCACATGCTTCATTCCCCTTAGCACAGGGGTGTCAAACTCGGTTCCTGGAGGGCCGCAGCCCTGCAGTGTTTTGTTCCAAACCCTGCTCCAATATACATACCATGTAGTTTTCAAATAAGCCTTAATGATTTGATTAGTTGGATCAGGCGTGTTTTAATTATGGTTGAAGCTAAAACTCTGCCCTTCTAGAACTTAATATTTGAGAGCTTCCTCAAAGTGTGCTAAGAATTTCTCCTACCTTCCTTCATCTTCTGCTAATAAATATGATTTTTTCGGAAAATATTTTTACTAGCCTTTTTTTTGTTGTTCTAATTGCCTCCAAACCAGGGGTGTCAAACTAACTTAACTAAACTCAAGCATAATTAAAAACACCTGATCCAAATAATCAAGTCATTAAGCCTTATTTGAAAACTACATGGTATGTATATTGGAGCAGAGTTGGAACAAAACACTGCAGGGCTGCGGCCCTACAGGAATGGAGTTTGACACCCTTGCCCTAGCAGGAAGCTGTCCAGAACCCTACACATTCCTGATTCCAACCAGAACCAGAATCTTCATTGAAGGATTACTGCCTATTATATTTAGATTATCTTTGTTGACGCACGGATACCTATGAAGATGTAAAGCAAGAAAAAAATCTGTCTGTAAAGAAAAAATCTATGAAAATAAAGGTATTTTTTGTTTTGCTTTTTTTTGCTTTAGGCATGCAGAATTCTAGGCTTATTTACTCATAGGCAGATATCCATATCAGATTCTAGCCAGTACTATGTGGTGTAGATTTAATATACATATTGTACTGTGTATCTTGCTACTGAACAAATGGCATGAAATGAAAACCGTATGGAATCCAAAAATTCCAAAAAATCCAAAAGCCTTCAATCCATGGATTCTGTCAGCTTCTTGACCTGTTCACTATCAACATTGCGTGCAGCAGCAACCACAGCCTCCCAGACACTGTTCAGAGAGGTGTACTGTTTTCCCTCCTTGTAGATCTCACATTTCATGAGGGACCACAGGTTCTCTATGGGGTTCAGATCAAGTGAACGAGGGGGCCGTGTCATTATTTTTTTTTCTTATTTAATGTAGAGTATTTGGAGGCATGTGATGGATCATTGTCATGCATGAAAACCACGTTTCTCTTGAAAGATGCAAACTTCTTTTTGTACCACTGCTTGAAGAAGGTGTATTCCAGGAACTGATAGTAGGAACCTCAACCTGAAAAGGTGCAACAAGCTCATCTTTGATGATACCAGCCCATACCAGTACCCCTCCTCCACCTCGTCTGAGCCGGAATGGAGCTTTCTGCCCTTTACTGATCCAGCCACAGGTCCATTCATCTATCCCATCAAGACTCACTTTCATTTCATCAGACCATAAAACCTTGGAAAAATCAGTTTTGAAATATTTCTTGGCCCAGTATTTAAAATTAATCTTACTTCTCTTGTTCAGTGGTGGTCGTTTTTCAGCCTTCCTTAACATGGCCATGTCCATGGTTGAGTATTGAGTATTTCACATCTTGTGCTTTGCCCTCTGCAAGACATCTCACAATTTTAGACTTTTCAGAGTCTGTCAAACATCTCTTCTGACCTATTTTGCCAAAGGAAAGGTTGCCTAATAACTATGCACACCTGATATAGGGTGTTGATGTCATTAGACCACACCCCTTCTCATTAAACAGATGCACATCAGCTGATATACTTCATTGGTAGTAGGCTTTCAAACCTATACAGCTTAAAATATATCCCTACAGGACAGTAGTATAAACAGTATAAAACTAACATAAATAAAAATCATTAATAAAAAGACAATCATTAATTGAATGAATGAACAGGGGTACATGGTGCTGTGCTTTAAAGAAAAAAAACATTTGCCATCTTTCTGTCTTTTTTTGGCATATGTGTCACACTTACATATTTCAGATCCTCAAGGAATGTTAAATATATCCTGAATAAATACAAAATTGCATTTTAAATAAAGAATTAAATGCTGTTCAAAACTGCTTGGTCCTATGTGAAAAAGCAATTGCCTTCACCCCATCTTTATGACTGATTAATCACATTTTGGAAACCTGGACTTCACTTGAATCAAGAAATCACTTAAACTGGCTGGGAAAATAAAGCATGAAAAAAGTAAAAATATTTTAACATAATGAGTACCATATCATTAAAGAAAAGTCAAGAACATTTAAAGAAAGTCAAGAACAAATGAGGTACAAGGTAAATTGAAATATATGTCTGGAAAGGGGTAGAAAATGTTAAAGGAAAGGTCAAATAGTTTTTCACAGCACTGTGTCTAATGAAATGGTCTGTATAGATTACATGCTTCAAAAGTTATCAAGTGGTGATTCACTGCTAACACACAAAAGCCTGTGATATGTCCTTCAAAGTCATTCAATTCTGAATAATGAAAATTCAGTGGAACACAGAAATGGTTTTATGTTTAATCTAAATAATAACATTTTACATAATAATAACAAGAGACCCTTTCTATAAAGAAAGAAAACCATTCTCAAGTCCTAGAAAATGCGCCAGTCTCCACACCACAACCTGATTTAAGCCACATTGATCCAAGGAATTTTAACCAGGTATCACATTTCAAATTCACATTTCAATCAAAACATTTCAAGGTATCACCTCTTAAATTTTATTAGGGGTGATCCGCTCCATTGTTGTTATGAAATAGGTGACAGAATAAACTGCATTGCGTTAGAAGAAGATAAGGGCTAGGTGTGCTTTCCTTTCTTTTTTCTTTCTTTCATTTTTCTTTCATGTTTCCATTGGCTTGCATGTGTTTTGTTCTGCTTGGTAGAGGATAGTCATTACATTTACTGACATGATGATGAGACATGTGCTTGAATTTTGGAATCTGCGTGATTTTTTGCTTACTCAAAAATATCATAAGTCACATCTCTCTCTCTCTCTTACACACACACACACACACACACACACACACACACACACACACACACACACACACACACACACACACACAGAACGAGAGAAAGTGAGAGATTGATTTAAAAGAGAGATACAGAGTATTTATCTTTGCCGGCAGATACATTTTATGTGCTAGAGTAGACAACGGCTGTCTCACTCGTCTCTGAATACTAGGCATTTAACTCACCAAATTGTGTTTGCTGAAGCAACAGGGTGACTGGATGATTATTCATCGGTGACATCATCGGTCAGTGTTAGTTACAGGCTATACAAAAAATGCATTCAGGGTGACTTAAAAACTACTTCTTGAGAAAGTATTGTGTGAAACTATTTGAACCTTCCTGTGGATCGATATATTCTCTTTGTGAAAGGAAGTACTATATGTGTAAACTGTTGTGTACAACATCCACAACTTCTGGAGAAGCTGAGAAAAGCCAGGCATTTCCTCCTTGTATGGCATATCAGAATTTGTTTAGTTCAAAGACATATCAAACTAGAAACCTCCTGAGGTCATGCCCAGCTGCTACATTTCCCAGTTAAGACATCCATTGCTATATATCAAACATATGTTCATTTCTAATATAAGAATGGGATTACTGTTCATCACCTTCTGAACATTTAGATGGAATGATTGATTCTATTAAAAAGTGAGAGATATACTTTACAGCCCGTAAGTGCCTGGCAGTGGCATAAAACGTGCATCTGTTTTCTAACTGCCATTTGGTTAAAATAAAAGGGCCACTATCGAAATAATATGAGTGTGTGGGTGACAAGAGGGTTTTTACCCCACTTATAATCACTGTGGGTCACTCATATGTTGTTCTCCCCTGGGGAATCTCCGTGACTCAGGCGTTTTGGTTTCTTGGCGTTAATGGTGGATGTTTGAAAATCAAAGCAAGCCAGTTGCCTTTGTTGAGAGCACAAGGGAGAGGTGATCTCTTATTTCTCCTCCTGTTGCTTCACCTGGTCTCATGTTTCACTGTGTGGCAAGCTAGAGGCAGAGCAACTGACAGTTATTAATGTTACTGTCACTTGGATTGTGCCAGCAGTTGATTAAATATTCACACAAACCTCAACCTTTACATTTTTCTCTCAGCATTTTTCCATTTCTTGTCCCCGCTTACTTTGGTTAAATGACCACATCGGACCCTAATCAAAACAATACCCACTGTAGACATTCTTTTATTCCTAGTAACAGAATAAATGAGAAAAATAGTATACAGAAGATACTGAGAGAGTCACCTATGTTTACAGTTATAAGGGTCAAATGAATGAGACAGACTTTGAATTGTTCAAACTACAAATAAGAGTAATGACTTCACATTGGTGATTGTGTAACCAGAAGAAATGTCTGAAATGTCTCTAGTCACACTATTTAATTTTAAGTAAGTCCATTATCTCTCTGTGGAGACACAGACTGGGTAGTTATGACTATTCCTGTCTCATTTTTCCTCTTTAACTCCACTCAGTCCCTTAATAACTGTTGTGCTTTCATTTAATTCAAAGGACTTTGAGAATGAACTGGTGAAACTAGTATTAAGTACATAAGTAGGAGCAACTGTAATGACCCAACATAACGATTATCGTTTATCTTTGTCAGACCCGCCATACCTCAACATAGAAAAACATCAGCCAATTAGGTAAAAGCTGCAGTGCCATTTTTAACAGTGCAAAACAGACAAAGGTGTTTTGCTAGACCAGAGGTGGCCAACTAGTAGGAGGCTAAGAGCCTTTTTTTTCTGTGTTGCTGCAAAGAGCCACATCATACACATGGGTACACATGAACATCATCCCATTCCCATTGACGCATGTTATGTGAAAGCTCCTAAAGAGCCGCATGAAACTAGTTAAAGAGCCGCATGAGGCTCAGGAGCCACGGGTTGGCCAGGCCAGTGCTAGACGTAAGCACTCTGACACAGTTTTAGATTATGTAGGACAGATTGTCTGTAACAGCTTTTATCAGTTCCTGTCATTAAAAAAAAACCCAAGGATTATTTTTGGTGACTATATAGAAGATAGTGAGTGAGTCAAAAAGAAAAAGAAAACAGTTCCTGTCTAGAATCTTACTGGAAATTTCTCGTGTAAAAATAAAAGATCCCAGCAAAAGATATGTCTTATTTATTTTTTGGACACACCATTCAAATTTTTTTATCATTTATTAATTAACCCATTAGTGACCAATACATCTAATTTACACACAACACCACTCTTTTCATGGGGAGGTTAAATGGTGTGAACTCTGGCATGTGGATTGACAGGAACAGAGTCCAGAAGGGGAATTCTCACAGTTTGCTGTTCTGTCTGTTTCAAGATGTACACATGCTGCCAATGTCCTGACTCATCCTCCCACACAGATGAGAATCTCAGCAGGTGCTCTCTGGCTCACTCTGACTCCCTCTCTCATAAAGTCTTCCCTTTGCTCCCTACCATTACTCCCATTCCTTGTCTTCCCAGACTTTCTCCTTTTCCTTCTCATTTCTTCACCAACTCATTTTCTCAAATGAATTAAAATTCCTTTTTGTTTTGCTATTCAGTATGTATAAATGCTTCAGATTATCCTGGCTTTGTTAAGATCCATGGTGCGAATTGTGGCCTAGCAGCATCTTCTCTCCATGTACATACAGTATTCTCCCACACTCCAAAAACCTGCTGATACAGTAGATAAATGTCCTACAATAAATTACCCCTAGGCGTCAATGTGTGTGTGTGTGTGTGTTTAATAAGAAAGACTGATAAGTCCATAAGACCTTTAGAACACCTTACATTTACAGTTTGTTTTTGCAGGTGTAGATGAGATGCAATTAGCAATTCAAAAAGACATGTATTAGCGATTCAAACACCAACTTAATTACTTGTTTCTATGAAAAGAAAAAATGCTGATTTGTACACAACACACTATTAGTGTTTTTTTATGTATGGAATGTGAATCATTCTCTATTTGCTTCCTATAAAGGTCCCCACTGTTTTATTGAAGGGGAAACACATCTCCAGAAACACAGCAAGCTGTTGTGGGAACACAGCAGGAAGCATGCACTTATACAGCTGTGTATCCTAGAGATCAAACCCTTTCAGACATCCATTTTCTGTTTTGTTCTTGTGTTTGATGCTATCAGAAGGCTACGGTAAGCTAGTTTGCTCATTTCTACCAAGCAACACAATGAGTTTTAGGTGAGTCCTAAAAAAGTGAGTACGTTGATGCAGCTGTAATGGGGTGGGTTTATATTTGTTTGTTTATTTACTTATTTACTTATTTTTATTTCTTTATACTGACCCTTCCCCAGTACGAGTTTAAACCAAGAATATCCCAGGAAGTTGCAGATGCACAGGGTCACTGTTGTGTCGTAAGAGGTTGAAAGTGCAAAGTGGACTCAACATACTTCATACTCATTCTCATATATAAGCTTGAATCATTAAATTAAAGTTTTAATAATTAAATTTAAAAATTGAGATTGGTATTGTTTAGATGCTTATTTCTATAATTTGCTTAACTCATGTCATTGATCATATAATTAACTAACAGGGTTTTTTGTAATTAAAATAAGATTTATTACCAAAATACAAATTAGAGTGCGTTTTTTCTGCTATAGATATACAAGTATTTGCTTTCATATCTATCTATCTATCTATCTATCTATCTATCTATCTATCTATCTATCTATCTATCTATCTATCTATCTATCTATCTATCTATCTATATATCTTTCTGTCTGTCTGTCTATCTATATAGAAAGATAGATAGATTGATAGATAGATAGATAGATAGATAGATAGATAGATAGATAGATAGATAGATAGATAGAAAGATAGATAGTGATACAGTGCAATTTTCCTGCCTGTCGGTATGTTACACTTACACTCAGCAAGAACAAAAATGTATAACATACCTGCTAAAATTAAAAAGTGATGCTGACCCTGACGTTTCTAAAATATTATAACACATATTATAAATCTGTGCAAGCAAGAAATGGTAATAGGAGCTTCTGCAGAATAGTGTATTCTATCAGAACCCCACTGCATCATGTACATTATGAGTATCTGATACCCCCTTACTCCCATCTTGGCATTTCTTTTTTCCAGACCCTTGATGGGGAAACATGAGTTAAAGGGTTAAGAATCAATAGACCGTTAGACATTGACATATTGTGTTTTTATGGTTAAAAAGGAAATGAGATGATATCAAACTGAAAAACCACTTAATGGAGTCACCAGAACATGACGTACAATCCAGTTAAAGCTAAGAATGGCATGAAATTATCTAGTGTTTACTGATTTGATAGCACAGACTAAGCTTTTTATCAGTAGAATAATGAGTGCTACATACAGTAATCACACAATGTGTAAAACTGATAATCTGTGCAAGGACAATTCTGATTGTACTTTATACACACATAAGATGAAGCGTTGAATCATTAAACCAAGCAGAGTAACAGCAAAAAATCCCAGCTCTCAAAAAATATGACTCAGCTGGCCACTGAGAGTCTTCATGTCCCAAAGTGTATCCGAGTCCAAGTTAGAAACCCGAGAGGGAGGAGAAGCAGCTGGCCACACACGCTATTGCGAACTGCCACACTCCGCCCCACCATACCTGACCCCAGTGCCCAAATTGTTGTGTGGAAAAGTGAGCACAGGTGTGGGTGTGTTTGGCATGTGCTGGGGGCGTGGTGGAGGTGGAGGTGTGCAAGGGTACGTTACAAGTGGGGGCGTAGAGACTGGGAGTGGACGCAGGTGTCTGAGTGTGATATAATGGAAGTTGAGGGTTTGCCAGAGGCCTTGCAGATCATGGTGTTCTTTGAACAAAATTAGACCTCTGTAATGACTTAATCTGTCTTTTGACAGACTGAGCTCCTCTGTGAGCTTCCTCAGACGCATATGAGTAGCCGGTGAGATATAATAAACACCCTAACGATTTTCCAGTTTTGTTAAACCAGTCACTTTAATTATCTTTAAAGTGTGTAAATAAGGAAACATATACTTTGCTTGATGAAAGTGATATGAAAAAAAGGATGGCATGTAAATTTTGACAAGCTGAAGCTGTCAAATGAGGATACAGACAGAGAGTTAATTGTCTGTTCTTCTGGAGAGAGATTTGCATGGGTAGACTGGTTGCACTGTGGCTTTCCTCTCCATTACTCCATCGTTCACATACTTTCAAACTTTTGCCATTGATTTTTACATTTTTGCCTGTTTTCATTTTTTTTTTTTTGAAGGACATGTGACGGTTTGGCTTGAGCACAAGTGTTTTTTTTTTTGGCTTTTTGAAAGGTTATTATTTGTGTTTTCTTTTTTGCATTGTCAAATTTTGCAGAGAAATATAGCAGCTTTAATTGTCAGGTAAATGAGAGCTAAGGAATACTGACAAAACACATGATTATACAAAAGAAAAGCAGATTTAAAAAAAAGTCTGAATGAAATTGGCTCCACTGAAGAACATGTGACCATAGTGGTCCAATGGGGCTTGAGCAGAAAGGTTTTTTTTTTTTAGAAAGGAAGAGTTAAACTTGTTGCCTGGGTTGGGTAAAGCTTTCTGTGGGCCACTAAAACCACAAACCAAAACTGTGACCAGTCACGCTTCTGTGAGCCACAGGGAAAAGTGAAATGAAGATAGCGCGAGGGACCCATGAGAAACCGAGTCAAGAGAGAAGCTGTTGAGAGTACGTGCTGAAGTCAGTGTGAATCACCCGGATTACTGCAAGAAAAAAAAAGAAACCACAGCGACACATTTCTGCTCCTTCTGTTTTGCACAAGGGTAAGCATCAGTCGACCGCAGTCTGACCGCCGATCACTATCTGCACTGTCTCTCAACCATGCACAACACCCAAGGACCCAACTGCCCTGACACCACAACTGGAGAAGCATTGGATAATCATGTGGCTGAGGGTGTGGGTGTGTATGCTGGGGATTTTCTTCAGATTTGGTAGAATGGATGATGTCGAATTTAGGCTTTTATTATTATTATTATTTATTTATTTATTTATTTTTTTATTATTATATTTTTTAATCATGCACATTTTTTTTATTATCCTTGCCAATATACCATTGATTTTTTTTGCAGGGCAAAGAGCCGAGTCGGTCAAAATTAGGAGTCACATCAAGGTAGAAGTGCTGGATGGTGTTTTCCAGAAGCAACCCCTCATCATGGCTTCAAACAGCATCTTTGAGAACTTCCCATCCTATCAGTCTTGCTTTACCAGGGGTGAGTAAATTAGTTTACTTTTACATGAACCGTTTTTTTATCAGTAAGCATCGCAAATTTGTTTGTCTCGTATTAAAGTTTTAAGGAACTGAGGGGCCGAGGGACAGGTTTTCGAATGCACGCTATGCAAAGTGATATACCCACAAGATGGAGAAGTATACGTAAAAATGACATTTCATGATTGTTGATTTGCTGTGTCAGTAGTATAGTAAAATATCTTGGCTGGATCTGAAAACCACAGAGTTGTGGGTTAGTGAGTGCTTCACTGGTTAACCTCACTACACCGTCAACAACACAGCGGTCTATAAATGCATGCGCTTGGACTCCGGAACACTTTCAAGCTCAAAAGTTATTTGTAGAAGAAAAAAAGAACTGTGTGTGAAATCTTTTTGGGTCCAGCGCACCTCACATTGAGGTTCTGCTGATTTAAACATGAGTGATGTGAATTATTCTTTCGCTTGGATTTGGATTACAAGGCATTTACAAGTTTGCCGATTTTATTTCGACTATTTTTTGGACAGCTGCCCTTTTCGATTAAATGTTTGCTAAAATCATCTATAAAACTAAACATGTCTTTATTAATGCAGATTCTTATTTTTTTTTTTTATTGCATATTTATATTAATGCAAATTTCCATCAGTCCCCAAATACATCTCAGATTTTTAAAATCTAGGTATGTATGATACAACATTTTTAGCTTTATATATATCAAACTTTCTTTTAACATTGAAATGACAAGGGATGATGCAATGGATTATGTTGAAGATATTATTTTGATGTTGCTTTTGTTTGTCTAAGTGTGTATTGATTAACATTGTTGATATTGGATGCAGCTTCGCAAGTTTTAGGACTCATAAACTCTGTGTTCTTCATGAAAGTGTGTTGTTTTTGTTTCCTGACTCTCTGGTGCATGCACTTTTGTACATCTTGCAAGTGCTGTCAGTTAAGACAGGAAGTTTATCAGTCGCACCCGATTCTCGCTCAAGAGCTAACAGCCTTGGAGTAACTTTTCTGTTTCTCACACACTCTTTTTTCAGTTTCTTTATGAAGGCTTTTGAAATTTGCTAATATTTATTTGAATGAGTATCACAATCTAATTTGCTACGATCACTGTTTTGTCATATTTTTACACAATTTAAAATATACTAATTATACACTATATAAGATCTTTTTATTTATCTTTATATTGCCTGAGACAAGTGTACAGCAACATGAGCTTCTCAGGAAAAAGATGCGTGAAAATTGTGCTTTCACTCTCAACTATCACTTTATGGGGCACTTGTGTATGCAGCACATACATACATGTCCTGTTGTGATATGTGTTGGTGAATTCGGTACATATGAAAAAGCAGTATGCTAATGCATTTATTCTTAAAGTGCATGAGAATCTGATTGGTGGGTTTCAGTTTTTGTGGTTTCTCTGCTCCACAAATACACTCGGTTCATGCATTCGCACACCTGCAAGTTTGCAAGTCACATACATGAGAATTCTGCCATTATGCAACTTCAATTAATACACACATACAAAAGCACTTACACACACACACACACACACTCATTTCACATATTTACATGTAGAACACATGAAGGCTTCACTTCATGTACTCCTTAAGGAATTATAATGAATATTTCAAGATATTACCATATACCTTTTGTTGAAACATTCAGCAGCTTCATTAGCTTTAAATCTTAGTACAGCTACTATAACTAGAATTATTATTTGAAATGATCTAGTAATATAACACAGCCATACATTGATTACAGCTCTATTATGGAAGCAGCATGGAACATTTTTTATCCTTATTGGCACTTTTTGCACACAATACTTTCCCAGCGAATCCATTTTCTTTTATTCTGTCACTCATCTTCACCTGCTTCCTTCTGCCAAACTCTCAACATCCGTTCTGGCACCTTCAACCCGGGTGACCGGCCCATATATCTACAGGTTTCTAGCGCCAGATGATGGCTCTATAAGGCAGCTTTTGTGCTCCTGTGGACCACTGCCTCCCTTATGAAGGATTTATGACAGTCTCCATGTTTCGTGTCCGAGGCTTGAGGATGGAGCCAAAGGGCCTACATAGTATGAACCAAATGCCTGCCCATTGCTGATTCTGGTTATCAGCATCCACAGGCGGTCAAGAAGGAAACTGGCCACCCTGCCAGATCCCAACAAATTCAAAACGGGACCCACACACGACTGTAATTCTTCCATTTGACCTTGATCGAATGGATAGCGAATGTAAATTGTGCACTTTGTGCATGAATGATGGCCAAAGTTGCCATAGCTGGGGTCTGAATGGTGTGAGCAGTAATTTATTTTAACACATTACTTGCTAATATTTCATTGAGCATGCTTAGATATAATGTACGAACAGTGGTTGCATTATGCAGTGATGCACATAAATGCTATAGCCATATAATTCCCCTATAATTCTTGTGCATTACTAATGCTTACCTACATGCTCTTCTTCTTGAGTGGAGGCATTTCTGGGACATCTGAATCTTTAATACCTCGTTCAGCTCAAAGAAATTTTTCAATAAATGCTGATGTCATCATAACAGACTCCAGTGACAGTAGGAGCCATGGAGCTGGTCAGTGGCTGGGGATCTATTGAGTTTCTTTTCCTGACTGCACCACTGTATCACTGTGACTGGATGGATTTTCGACTCTGTTGGCCTACTTCCTTTACAGAGACTCTGTGACTGCAGAACATAGGACCTGCTGAAATTGAGTCTGTTGTCCAGCAGACAGGCCGCTATCGAGCCCCATTGTCGGACAGCGGCAGGACAGGGAGGCAGAGTGCGGCGCCACTGTTGTACACGAGTCTCAGAGAGCTGAGATAAAGCTGCCGGGAAATTGGTCTTGAAAACTGAAAATGAATAAAGATGGTGCCTCTGAAATAGAAAGTTGAATAAGTCACAGTTTTCATCTTTGAGAAGGCTTCTGTCTCATTTACTACAGCACATCTCGTACCAAGACCATAATGGGGTCAAATTGATGCCAGGAAAAAGAAAACACAGATCTTTATCCATTCTATAACATCAGTGTAGTATTACATTCTACCTGATATCATTTCCCCATACTAAATATATATACTTGTTAATATCAGAAAAACAAAATAAAATATCTAGTGACTGACCATCTCATATGACTTTAGTTATTTAATTTGTAAGCATCAAGTTTTGACCCAGAAGGTGTCAGCATAATAATAAAGAATACAAGACCGATCAAATAAGTCATGCCACAGCTATAAAAAAAAATGAACACATAATGATGGAATTTGGCCTAACTATTTTCATTTTTATATCTTTTTATGAAAGAATAATGCCATGGTTTTGTTAATGCATACGTAATGTGTATTTATTTCACATTGTGGAACATCATCAAGATACAGTTCCAACAACCAATTGTTCTCTTGTCATTCTCTCTTTTATGCTGTGTTACTAGAATAAAAAGATATTGTTTGTTTCAATGAAGCAGCTAAAGGCAAAGTTAAAGAATCGAATACTGCAGCTGTTCTTCTGACAGCATTATTTTCTCCACTGTATATTATTTCTAACTATATACAATTTTAACATGGCATTTAAGAACAAGCATTTTCAGGTTAACTTGTTATAATTTTGCCATTATCGAAAAATACATACATCATATGACGAGTTCAGTTCAAGCATTCAACAACGCTGTGTTATAAAGGTCAGTTTGCTGATGCCCTTATAAAAGCTAGCTTTATCCAGTGGCATTTACATCAGAAAGAGAGACAGATGTGACAATATTTTACAGCAGTTGAACAGACAGCATTCTCAACTCCAGACTCTGGGGTTTTATGGTAGCAGCAGACAGCAACTGATGATATAATGATAAAATTATATCTGCTTGTAAGATTTCCCTTTTAATGGTATTGGCCTCTCTTTACATTGTACTGCTCTGTTGGCTTTGTTAAATACATCTCCACAAAAAAATCTTTAAAAAAATATACACAAAACAAATCCACAAAAAATGTTAGATTCCAAAAGTATTCAGGAATGTAAATTTTCACCTATTCACAGCTGCCAGTATGGCTGATAGCAAATACACTTTCTATAGTGTTGGAAAGGGGGAGTTGGGCTTCTCGTTGCAAACTCAGATGCACAAAACCACAGAGTTTTTGCTGGTGCAGATAAGGGTTTGTAAACTTGGACTACATTTCACCCTCCCCTTCCCCCTTCCTGTCAGCCAGCAAGTACTGGCTACATGGAAGATGTTGTTTTGCTGAAAATAACCGTATTTCTGTCACTCAGGATAATTATGGGTTTTAGCTTTAACATATAGGCCTTGGTAGAAGCCTTGATCCATTTAAGGTAGGACCTTGGAAAAAAATACAGTTCCGCATTCAGGATCAGATTTTTTTTTCAAACCCAAGTGACATGTCTTTTTGTAAACATTGCGAATGTTGACACATTATTGGCCTCATGGATAAAACGGCGTCCATTACAAAAAAAAGTCACAAGCTCTTGTATCTCTGTACTGTACTTGTACTGTATCTCTGTGGCTGGTCTGTGGTAACACAGCAATGACTGCGGCTATATGACTAGCCTTAGCACCTAACCAGTATGCAAAATAACCTTACCATAGGCTTATTCATCCGCAAGCTGTTAAACACAGGCGTGCCA
Organism: Kryptopterus vitreolus; assembly: GCA_030449085.1. Lineage (NCBI taxonomy): Eukaryota > Metazoa > Chordata > Actinopteri > Siluriformes > Siluridae > Kryptopterus > Kryptopterus vitreolus. The sequence goes on from JACRUU010000022.1 coordinate 3,290,351, forward strand.
GGAACTCAACACCACTCATCCAGCCCGATGAAGAATCACACTCACACGATTTACAACTAGCAACTGAAAAAAATATATAGTAGCTTAGACTTGGCTGGATAACTAATTCTGGCCATAGTGTGAATCTTTACTGCATTTAGGAGAAATATGAATGCCATTACTTTATCTTATCAAGGCTGATCTAGATCTTATCCCAGATCTGTCTGCTCTGTATTATGGTGCTTCATTAAATTATTATAAGGATAGAAAAGAGGTGTTAAAGAAGTGTTGATAAATAGTCTTGTTAAAAAGAAGTGGCAAGTTTGTTAGAGGGGTATTTCCTTGTCAAATGTAATCAGCAACCTCTGGTAGTTAACCAAATGGTGTGTGTGTGTGTGTGTGTGTGTGTGTGTGTGTGTGTGTGTGTGTGTGTGTGTGTGTGTGTGTGTGTGTGTGTGAGTGTGTGTGCATTTGAGATGTCACAAGGAACCCGTCAGTTAAGCATAGGCAGAGTTCCTAACGGTATCCTTACATCTGTGGCTTCCTTCCTCATCACTATCAACTGAAGAAGAGAAAGAAGAAGAGAATGAATTAAATTAATTTTTAAAAGCTTGACCTTTCAGATCTATATATATATATATATATATATATATATATATATATATATATATATATATATATATATATATATATATATATATATATAAGTGATTTATGTAAATTGCATGTACAATCATGGCTGAATTGGGCACAAATCTTTTCACACAGCTTTATTGATATATTCTTTTATTCATCATTTCCATCTATATACAGATCGATTATTTAGTAGATTCTCACCACTATCTCACACTAACTCTTCCATGAGACATTTCTCAATCTCTCACTCCACAACACTCAATGAGTCCATGCTCATGTCCATACCGTAACTCACTAATGCATAATTTTTTTTAGCAGTGGATAGCCTGTGTGTAATGTGTAAATGCTCCATTGGCAGCATTACAGCTCTGTGTCTGCTCGAGCAATTATGTCGCTATGATTCAGCCTCTGTTGGCCCATTTCCTGGATGCAGTTAGCACCACCTGTTTCCAGCACAGTCACCTGGGCGCCTGACATTACTACTCATTGTGATTCCATGAAGTATTAGATCAAGAAAAAAGAGCTATCTTTGCTTAGTCAGCGAAACTTTGCTGACAATAGCAATACAGTCAGCCAGGTTTAGTTATAGAGCTGGTTGAGCATTACCAGAGCCTGGTACAGTCAGAAGTTTAGTATTATGAACTACAACAGGGTTGTCAACTGGGAGATCACAGTGTGGATGGCAAGCCAGCAAAGCATTTCTTTAAAAACCAATCTACTTTGTACATAAAAAAAAAAAAAAAAACTGTACAGAGGCGATCAAATTTCAGAGACTATAGTTTTCTAACCCTTCTGTAGGAGGTCATCTGTTATGGTCAATCCAATCGACATCATTTATGTAAATGATTTAGCTGAAGGATACTAAGAGTTTTAGTATCATCCATCTTAGATTAGCTACAGGTCAGAGAAGAGACACTAGGTCAAAGAGTGTTTTCACAGATGCTTCATTTAATTCACCCCCATCACTTTTCACTCACTTTCTCAGGAACTGAAAACAGAAAGACAGACGAATAAAGAACAGTGTGAATATTTCTATGAAAAACATTTTAGTACAAATGATTTTATTTAAACCATAAATTAATTGTTAAATGTTCTCTCTCTGTGGGTTTGATTGATGCCTGCCTGAATCTTTACAAATAAAGTTGAATGCTCATTCTCCAAGACATGTATTCGTGTGTGGAAAACGTCTGAGTAAGTTGGTGCAGAAAAAGGAAGATTTAGGAGGAAAAGTGTGGAGGGCTTTTCTTTCATGTATATTAGGCTCTCTTGGTCTATCTCTGTCTGTTGTTCCTCAAACCAACTCTCAGACATTATTATTATTATTATTATTATTATTATTATTATTATTATTATTATTATTATCTGTGTCATTATCTAACATTTGCATATCTTGGAAAAGGACAGTTATTGTTGTTTGACAGTACTCGCTGCACAGGGAAATTTCACTCCCTGAGAATGATTTTACCAAAGTCACTAACTGTAACAGATGTTATAATTATATCAGTTTCACTCAGAATCTCTCCTTTAAATACATTTATTGATTATGTAATATTTATTTTACTGTGGAAATTATTCTTTTAATGGTTATTTCTTTGTTAATTAATTAACTTCTTGTTTATTTCAATGTCAATTTTTTAGTGGTTGTTTGAACTGTTAAATATTGTACGTGGCTCCTTTAAGAATTATGTTCCGGTTTTGGTTGATTTCCATATAAACTGGTGATAGGTTTAGGTTACATTCTGTAATTTGAGGAAAGGTCAGTGCTGAAATTATCTGTGAAGGACACGGACTAAAGTTTTTTTTTTCCTTTGTTCTTATTTTGTTCATAGTTGTTTCGAATTCGAAATATCCTTTATTTGTCACATGTACATTACAGCACAGTGAAATTCTTTCTTCGCATATCCCTGCTTGTTTGGAATCTGGGCTTAGATCGCATATGCATCCATGATACGGCTTAGATGATAAAGGGCCTTGCTCAAGGACCAGCGCTTTTTTTTTTAGATCTACAAGTAAATAAACTTATTAAAACTCATTTAGGGGAAATGTATTAATTTAATATGTGTTTCCTAAATGTTCAGTATCATGTTTTCTTCATTGATAACAGCTTCATAAGAGTGTGTGCTGAGAAATCTAATGTTTGACAAATTTAGTAATATCATATCAGCAGATTTTCATCACATTACAAGATCTCATACACAGACACTCATATTCTGTGCTTAAGAGATCACACCACTTCTCTACATCACCTTCTGGTAGCACTGTTTAATTGTATTATTATTATTATTATTATTATTATTATTATTATTATTATTATTATTTGCATTGTTGACGAGTGAAGTTCTTAGACACTCAGACATGTGTTGCTGCTCCTCTGGCTTGTGCTTCTTTTCTCCCACCTGCCTCCACCCCCAGGCGAGCCTGAGCCATGCGCAATACTGGCCATTGATCAGAGGGGAAGCTGCTACATTTGATCTGCATGCTCATTGCCTCACACAACATCCATGGTGCAGCAAGAGGATGCTTAATAAAGTTTTTTCATTTCCTTTTAGTTTTTGTCTCTGTTTCAGGAACTTACTTTGGTTTATTTACTTTGTCTGGTATTTATTCGTGTTCACTCGAGAGTTCACCTAATACTTTACTTTAAAGCTTAAGTGTTAGGACTGTGCTGGATCTGGTCAATAAGACACTTGATTGAGTGAAAATGCCGTACTTGTGGTGGCTAATTTGATATTGTGTAGTCATCCGCATTTGGTCTTATCTGCCTAGAGAAACTATGGGATTGGGAGCACGAGCTTGTACCATCCCATGGCAGACTGGAGATATTGATTTGTGTTTTATAAAGCATGAATAGACTGGGTTAGACAGAGATCAGGACAGGGAAGGTAGGTGTTACCATTGATTGCACAGTGTCTCTTGATCAGAGTCTCTTTGTTCCTCTCTCAGACTGTAACCAAATGCGCTAATCGCTTCACATCCAAAGGTTTGTCTGCTGTTTTATAGACCCAAACGATCCATGCTTACAAGTTACATCCAATCACATCAGGAGTGTTAATTGATAAGTAAGCAAAAATAAAAACCACAGCCAGAAATGTCCCCAAACTTATCTCGGGACCTAATCCTATGTTATAAAATTGATACAGTTGATACAGAATATCATGGAACGGCCTGCCATTGATTTGAACAGCATATCTGTTGTCGTTAATTCCTTCCTAAAACCATTTGTCTTTAAAATAATATAGGAAGGTTGTATTCTTCAGGCTGTTTGCAGAACATGACACAGTTCTTAATTTGTATCAGGAACATTAAAAAGTTTTCAAACTTGATAGTAAGGCATCTCATTTGCAGCAAGCTAATCTTTCTCCATACATCCTACTTACTGTCTTATTACATACATGAGGTATTTTTGCCATCTCACATGTCCTAGGTCCAAGCTTGAGCTCGGATTACTGTATATGTGGAATTTTGCATGTATTGGTGTGGTTGTCTTCCGGGATTCCAGTTTCCTGGATGGATTGGCACATTTAGATTGCCCATATCTTATTGATGAATAAATGCACATCCCGCAAGCTCATACTATTTTGTAAATATGCCGACTATTGTAGGTTGTATACATAGATGTATACATCAGCTACGAGCAATGTCTTTAGATTTAGTAGCCAGTAATGTGTAAGGAAAAGAAAACTTCTGTGAAATACCATAGTAAGTTTATTTTATTACTTTCGGTAGAAGGACGTGCTGATGGTGATGGGTGGGGACATTTCAGAGCTATGGCATATTGCAGTTGCCATCATGCTTTTCTACATTGCAATTACTGCCCCTCTGCTGTGAAACCACAACAGGAAATGGCAATATAATGGTCAATACTGTGAAGGTCCGGGGCTGAGACTGGGTAGGGCTTTTTGTGACCACAGAAACACTTTTAGACCTTAGTAATGTACAAACCGAGGCTGCAGTAAACCTAAAGGGAACTGTTCCCAAACGCAACTCCACCGAACTTCATCAGTGTGGTTAATGAGGGTGAGTGTCTGAGATGCATTTTCCTCTTCCAGCAGGCCTGCACTGTGAGACGTACATTCAAATACTGCTAATTTATTTATTTAGTAACATTTTTGTGCATGTGGCCTTGTGGATAAAGGTTTCCTAGAACATTTTTATTCTACAGATGCTACCGTTGGATAATATATAAAGTATAAAGTACTTATGCAAAATGCAAAAAAAAGTATGTCTACATTTAAATGGAGAAAAGATATGTCTAAGTTTAAATGGATAAACTTTTAGGTTTTCGAAAACCTAACCATTGTTTGGAAAAACAACCAACTGGCTGGAACATATGCAGTATCCTACAGCGCCAGGCGTAAAAAATTATGTAACTATGCCTGAGTGTATAAGAATAAAGCTATAAGGGATAGAGAGGCTATAAGTGAATGAAGCATGCTCAGCAGCATAAACTAATAGCAGAAACAAATACCCTCCATTACTTAACTTTCTTTGGACCATGAAATCTTTAATATTACAGTCTTGATGCTCCGTGAAAGTAGTATAAAAGGTATAAATAGTGCACATAGAAAATAAAGTGGAAAATAGACCAAAAGGGAAAAGAACAACAAATAAATGAATCGACCAATCAGTAGATAATAACATCCATTAGTAGAGATACGGTGAGTTAATTTATAACTCTCCACTGCTCATACGTATACAACAATTAATGAGCAGCACAGCCAAGCCAAGAATCTATGTATATATAATGATTCAATGTACATTATATGTCACCATTTGAAATTAAAAGTCCACACATAGTATTCCCAACCATTTTCTATGGATCAAGCAAACATTAAATATTTTAAAATTCAGCACCTAGTTCATTGATTGACTGTTGTCAAAATCCATTACCAACTTTTTCACATCACTAGTACACATCACACAGTTTCAGAAATATTTAAAAAGCAAATCAAAATTACTTAAACATATTCAATTGAAGTACATTTTATTTGTATAGCGGTGTTATAAATGGACATTGTCTCGAAGCAGCTTTACAAAGATATAACAGTATAAAAAACAGTTGTATAAAAAAGTGCATAAGTTCCAGTGGTGGCTGTGGAAAGTCGTGTCTGTGGTGGCATGTGTGCATCATGAGTGAAAGGACTGGAAGACAATGAAAGATCAGTATGACCTTCAGTGAGATCGACCCCTGAAAAGATTACCAACTTGTGCATGAGGATCAACATGAATGCCTTTTCTGGCCGCACCCTACTCACCAAATCTGGTTGTTGTGCAAGAATCACATTTACATTTACAGTATTTAGCAGATGCTCTTATCCCAGGCGACGTACAAATAGTGCTTTAGGTCTCCATCTAAGGATAAAGTGAGAGGAAAGAGGTGTTAGGATAGGTGTTGTTGGAAGAGATCGGGGTCTTCAATCGACATTTGTAGGTAGATAGTGTCTCTGTTGTTCGGACATCCAGAGGAAGTTCATTCCACCACCTTGGTGACAGAACAGAGAAGAGCCTTGAGCTGATCTTACCTCTTCCCCTGAGAGAAGGTGGAACCAGGCGAGCAGTGCTAGACGCTCTCAGGCAGCGAGGTGCAGTACAGGAGGTGGTGACAAGGAGGTTCGTCACAATTTGAAAAGACGATAGGTAGGCGGAGTATTGCTGTGCACTATTCTGAAGGCAATAGTGGGTAAACGAGGATAAATAAAGTTTCGTAAAAAGCGCTAGTCTATATACTTTTTGATACCACCTCTTGTGATCTCCCTCATCTGCCCGCCTAATAGAATGTGTTTATGTAATCAGTTATAATTGCACTCATACAATGTAATATTTTCAAAGTAAAAAAAAGGTTTATAAATAACTCAGATGCTTTTGTTATCCATTACTTTTCTGCTGCAGTATCCTGTGACTTTGCCTCCTGTGTATGTTCTCATCCTGTACTGTCCTTTTTATTTACAGTAAAATAGCTAAATGTACCATTTAAAGTAGTATTAAAATAACATAATACAAACAGATATAGAATTAAATAAAAAGAGAAAATGCATGCATATAATTGTGGCTCAGATCAAATATGCCGCAGTAGAAATAAATTACATTTGGTCAACTTTGGTCAAAAGGCAAAAACACGCAAATCTTTCAAAGTGTCTTTGATTTGAGTGCAAAAAAATATTAGATCTTTATATTTGCAGGTATCCAAGTAAACAACGCTGTATTACTTAAAAGTATTTTATAAGAAATCTTTGCATTCCGAAGTATTACTGGAAGCCCTCACTTATGGCAATTGTATAGAAAAAATGAAATTACCTGTGCTTTGTCTGTATTACTTTATGACATATAAAATCATTTACGACCCATCAAAGTCAGCTATTTCAGCCATAATGGATGGTAAAGTATCTTTAATTTATACATTTAAAGAGAGAATGTTTTGTATGACTCTCTATGCTTTCACCTATTAAATTCTTTTTAACTGTGTGTGTGTGTGTGTGTGTGTGTGCTTATGCACATACACTTCTGCTTCAATGAATCTGCTCATCTGCTCATAAATTCAACATTTCACTAAATGGTGCCTGAGGCAAATCTCCAGTAGGTCTGCTTCCTCCCACGCATGACGCTGACTTCAAACTCCGCAACTCCACCACCATATCACAGCTTCATGTGATTGAAAGCCTTTAAATTAGCTGTAACTGGAGTAAATGTAGACTAAACTAAACTAAAATAGTTTAAGATTTTCACAGTCTGGTACAGGAAACTTACAGTGTTGTGAAATTGGAAATACATTATACAACTTGAACGGGTTTAATTTAAGTAATTTGTATTTGTATCTCTCTTTAAACAATAGACATTTGCCCAGATTTACAGAGATAAAGAGGTTGTGAAGTTGCAAATGGTTAATGTTTAATGTCGCCTGTTCATCCAAACTGCAATTCAAATCCATTGTTGATACTAATTGCTTTTCAAGTGCATTCTCATAGACTTTCCCAGAGGAACAAACTCAAGAACCATTAAACCCATTAAAGATTTGATTCGTTTTATAGGTTTGCAGTATAACAAAATATTGACAGTCTAGAAAATACATTATCTCTTTTACAAATGTTGCCTTCTTTTGTCACTTGATAAAGCTAAAGGCACATTTAGTTGTTTGGTCTGGACAACATCTTTTCTCAATCATCATGAAAGACTTTCTGAGACACACTTGTGTGCTATAGTGTTGATATTGTTGGAATGTTATTAATGATTAGAAAGGTTTGCAGGGCATGGAAGCATACTCATTGTTGCATAACCGGAGATAATGAACTCATTTATACAATTAAGTCTTATTGAATATATATATATATATATATATATATATATATTATATTGCATAAATATAAATATAAGCAGCATGTATAGTAAAAATAAATGCAAATATAGTAAATATAGTAAAAAAAAAGCAATAATATCAAGTACCAAGCTGCTGTTAGAATCCATGGGGAGCTGTGATGTGAACAAGTTGAAATTCACAATGGGACCATTACATTGCTGTGTTAAGGGACAAGCCAATAGCTTTGCCAGCTCTTTCATCACTCACACTGTGGCTGCTGATAGTGCTTTTATCTTTAAGCCAAGTTGCAGGCAGCTGTGGAGTATTCATTTAAGATCTTTGGAGATCTTCTGAAGAGCTTTTCCTCAAGGACCCGCATCAAAATCGGTCTATATAAGTTGTTTTGTTTCCTTTATTTTTATCATTATTATTATTATTATTATTATATATTATTATTATTATTATTATTATTATTATTATTATTATATGCAAAACACAATAAAAGTAATGAAAGCCTGAGTCCTGTATGCTTTTGCAGCTGTGCCTGACAACTAAAATCGACAACTGCTAGAGATTACCATCAGGAATGTTTTAATGGATAGAGTGTGTTCACACTCACTCACTCACACGCACACACACACACACACACACACACTCACACAGACACACACACTCACACACACAGGCCAGCCAGTCAGTGGTACACTCTCTTTGTAGTGATAGTGACCCAGTGTTGTGCTATGTGTATCTGTTAGCCAGCTTGAGAGAACAGGGCCGAGTACTTTGCTCTGTCACTTCACTGAGCTGCTAACTGATATGTCAGAAAATCAATTAATTACTTTTAAGTAGCAGTTAACGGCATCCGCACAATACAGCTGCATTAATTATTGAAGAGGCCTGGAGATGAGTTATTTCTCCTCCCACTCTCTTAACTAGAAGGCCCAGAGTGAAGGGAAATAAGAGAAACAAGGGCGGGGAAAGAAAATATTAGATGAGGATAGGAGGAAGGAACGCCACTGGGTATAATATGGGTAAGCAAAAGGTCATTGGTGGCAAGAAAGCAAAGGTCCTTTCCTGGCATCAAAAATGCATGGCTTCAGAAGCTATTCTGATACTTACTGTAACTACTGATACCCTTCTCTATGAGAAAACGAATATGAGATATGGAGTATTCGACTCTGACAAAAGGTATAAAGCCTGCATGCCTACTTGTTCGGGCAGCATTGATTGCCTAAGCCCCAGGAAGCTCAAGGGGCATTATTGATCCTGTGTGCCCAGCACTTTTGGCCTCAGGGTCTCCTGTCTCTTGGGGCCTGAAGGGGACAGACTGCCTCTGGCCAGTTTAGAAGTGGACATCTTCATCTGAGGCGGGGGAAATCAGTGCATCTGCAACTCATTTTCTGTGCCACAATAAGTGCATTTACAATAGTATAGGAGATTTTCTGGTATGTCCCACAATGCCACTGTGTTTCTCTGTGACCAGTCCTTTGCCTGTTTAACCACTACAGTAAATTTGGACTCTGTCCAGAATTGTTGTGGCGTCACTGGAAGAAGTCTTATTGATGCTTCTGTCATGAAATAGCTGTTGTTTAGGAAAGCTTGGTCGCATTACTGTGTGGCCACTGACTCTAATGGCCGTTTTATTCACATAGCCATGGATCAGCCCTCAAGCAACTTCTGCATTCATTTATCAGCCAGAGAGTTTCATACAAGCCCTGCAAAATTGAACACAGTTTCAGTTGATTCAAAATAAATGCAGATACAATGTGAGCAAAGGTGTAGCTGTACAACAGGAAGCCACTTTCTTTAAAAAAAAAAAAAAAAAAAAGTTGAAAGTCTGTTCCTCTTGGCTTGTATGCTCATGTAAACTTCATGCTGCCCTTATTTCACAGCCATCACAACCATGACATGAGGACAAAAAAGAGGAGTGAAAATCATTTCAGTTGCTAAATGAAATTAGCAGGTTTTGAAGTGCCCCAAGGCAAAAAGCCTGCTATGTCTCCTGTGGCCAAGGTTAGTGAAGGAATATATTAGTTATGACTGCATCCTGTCATATGCTTCTTCAACCTTCCCTTGTCTGTTCTTTAGTTGTTTTTTTTACTATTTCGGTGGGTAGCGAGTAGGGAACGAGTATATAAGGAGAGTTGTGGAAAGAATAATCCAGATTATTAAGGAGAAACTCTGAAGACTATCCTTAATCACATCGACATCTCAGACACAGTATGAACTACTTCAGTTCTGGACCTCTATCTTGGGCCATGTACCTTATGAGGAAGAGTCGAAACAGCAACAGGCTATTTGGTAACAGAAGAGCAGTTCTGTTTTCCACTCTTTTGTGTTCATGACTTTATCGTTGTTACACCTGTTTCCTTTAGAGTAGTTATCTTTATTTTCAGCAGCGTAATTGTGTTCTACTCAACTAATTCTGCTCAATAAGTAGCATATAATTACATTGTAGGAAATGTAAAGGAAACCTACAGTGTTCCTGTATTTTTTTTTTTACATCGCTTTCTAAATCATTGTTGTAGTTTTAGGGCATTAAGTGTTTTTATGTAGTTAAGCTGTTGAAACGGATCGTTGAAAACACTGGCGAGTGTGTAACCTTTCGGGGTTGGTCAATAAATTTTATAGCTGACAAGCGTTATTGATCTGTAGACTTAAAAGTTATCAGATGACACCAAGACAGAGCTGAAGAATACAGTGGTGTCTTCGAGTTCCTCATCTTGCTCAAGCAATGCAGTATTTTGCCTTATGGTTTTGTTTCCGCGTTGATTTCTGCCGCTTAATTTGCATTATATTATGCGGTGGAAATTCTCATCGAAATATTTGTTAATGTAAAAAACTTGGCAATAAGATCAATGCGCGTCTGTTTTATCTTTGTTAGGCGCTTAATAGCTTTGTTAAGACCATTTTTATTCATAAAAATACATTTTGTTTTCCGTATTGTAACATTATAACTATAGTTATAGTTATATAGTTATGTATATTACAATTTTGTTTTCCAATATTATACTTCCATTATCCAATATTCTTTCCAATAGAGAGGTGTGTAAAGCGCTGTGTAGTTCCAATCTATAGTGATTTTTTTCCTTTGTCTTTTGTTTTTCTTTTCATTTTTTTAGATGTGTTATAAATCGGGATTAAAATTAAACACAAAATGCGGTATAATTAATAACGCAATTTTTCAATGAATACACCTCTTCGTTAAACTCAAATGCTGAACTTAGTACTTTTAGGCATTGCAGCGGTATTTTCTATGTCATTATAAATTTGTTTCAGGATCATTCTCATATTTTCCTGTGACACTAAATGAATATTTGGAAGGAAGAATCTTGGTGTGATACTACAAGTCTTCCGTTATAGAACAGACTATTAAAGTATCTGGTCTAAATCAAACCAATATAATATTCCCTTTAAAATAAATAAATTATATATATATATATATAACGAATATTATAGGGCATGATAAAACATGATAGAATCTCACATTCAGAAAGAAGAATAACACTGATGGTTTATCCGTGTTGAAGACTGGACGTCTTCTGGGAGGAATATGTTCTGGGTTTCAAAAAACTGTATTTGATGGTCAGACGGTCATGTATTCACTCTATCCAGAAGTTAATTTTAAGAATAAAAATTATAGTAACGTTTTAATAATATAAATAACAAAAAAAAAAGATCAGACGTATTCAACAGAGAGTATTGAATTAACTTCTGCACTAACTTCTGCTGAGCACGCTGAAGATTTTCAGGACAACAAATTGGCATCAAATTATGTACACACACCGATTTCAATAAGAAAGAAATATGGGCTGAAGTCTCTCTGTCTAAACGAAGAGAAAGGGTGCGCCGTAAGAATTACACGGAGGAGGTCGTTTGCTGCCCCCTTTTGGCTGAGTGATAACGGATTGGTCACTGGAGCGAACTCATTTTGGATGTGTAGGAAACCTTCTGGTATATGGTGGACAGGGAATACTTAAACACACTCATCTGCCTGATTAACGGTAAAATCATGACTTTTTGGATAACAGTTATCTATGCACTGGTGAAAAAGACAGTACAAAAATGTGTATTCATGCATCACTTTTCAAGGCATAAAATAATATTAGACGGGATAACGCAGGAATAATATTAGTGCGCGCGCCGGCCCAAGGAATTTCATTGACGGTTGTTTCCGTCCCAAGTCGGACTTTCACGCGCTCTTCGGACGCCTTCCTGATTGGTCGAGCCTACTAGAAGCAATTCTCCCCAGCCAATCGCCTTGTCTCACAGCCTCCCGCATGCAAACGAGCTGCTCCGGGCTGCATTCCTGCACTGCCCAGTGCCAGTAAAAGCCAGCCCCTCGCCCGGAGATTCATTCATACGACATCAGCGGACCTTCCAGGCAGAGGTGACACATCGCCAAATCCTCACACAGAACGCTCTCCACCGGCGGTTCAGCAATTATACCTCTCCAGACGAACGACGCGCATTCGTTTCTACACGTGAAGAACTCACGCCGGAACCTGAACCTGATCGTCACTTGCGCAAATTTCGAGTTTGAAAAGTGCAAGTCGGTTTATTAAATTGAAATGTGGCGGACGAGCCGGTGAGTCCTCATGGTAAATGTGATCGGAGAGCTCTAAAACGAAGTAAGCCTCAACTTTTCTCATCTCGACGACAGACGCGCGGAGGCAAGCCAGGCACGCGAGCGCGCGCTTGGGCTGTCAAAATTCAACGACAGGCTAATCCAGGTCCGCTGACAAGCAGTGTTTGGAGATTAGGTTTTACACAGGTCGAAAAGTAAAACCTCGAATCGGATACCAATGGTTTTCCTTTGGGACGCCAAATACGGTATGATGTGCAATTGCGGATCTTTTTGTTTGTTTGTTTGTTTGTTTCATTGTGTTTTGTTATTTGGCACGCGCTACAGTGATGTGTGTTCCGTTTCCTCAGGTTGACGCAAACTTTGTTGTCTTGTGCACTGATGTTTCCTCGTTCAACTTTCTCATAATCACTTTGCTCTTTTGCTCAAACCTGCCTTTACACATCTGTGTCGAGCTGAAAAGAAAGTTCCACACACTTCACACACATACTTGTATTAGTTTTGATACTCCGCTGATGCGGTGCACTGGACAAGCGTTTTTTTTACTGACATCGTGCGTGCGTGCGTGCTTGTGTGTGGTGTTTGGAGAGAACAGAGCAGTAGTAAGTTGAGCGCAGCAGCTAAAACCTCTTAACCACACTCATGTGGCATCGATTGTGGTTGGATGAGTGACAGGAGCCCGGGCTCGGTGTCAGGAACAGAGCCGCCGTTTCCATGCTTTCAATGCGCCTCGGAGGCGATTTTCTGGCACGCGCCGCACTGCAAGGATGTCACCAGTGTTAAACTCCACAGACACGGGAACATTTTTATTTTGACACGTGCACGGCGATTAATTTCCCTCTTCAAAGTAAAAAAAAAAAGCTCTAGAGAACACTGGAGAGTACTGTAAAAGTGAATTCATGATCCGTGTTTAAATATAAGTGTGCATTTGAGCTTTTATTTTAATGATCAAGTTAAAGCCGCTGAACCTTTTATTCTAATTATTTTGTATACCTATTTGACCCGTGAACACGTTGGTTCCTATTAAAACTACAGCTTTTTAGGAACCGTTTATATTAGACAAGCCTGTGCCATCGATTCCGTTCCAGGACACTCCAATAAACACATCAAAAATACATTTTCTTTCATTTTCCTTCTTTCTTTCTTTCTTGTATAAGTTCTGAGTTTGAACAATGTATATGCGGATGAGCCTAAACCCGTGTGCATGCGGATGTGTTTCAGACCAGGCCCCCCACCGCCGCTTCACGCCGCCATCCTCCAGCCTGGCCACGGGGAAGATGAGTGAGGCTCTGCCCGCTATGGGCGCGCACGAGGGCGGCGGCGGGAAACTGCGCATGTGTGACCGCAGCATGGAGGTCCTCTCCGAGCACCCGGGAGAGCTCGTGCGCACCGACAGTCCCAACTTCCTGTGCTCGGTGTTGCCCACGCACTGGCGCTGCAACAAGACTCTGCCCATCGCGTTCAAGGTAACCAAACTACACACAGGAGCACATTTACGCGCACTCACACAGCATCATCAAGATAAAGATAACTAATAACACTGGGAATTATATTTCCGTGCGCATTGTTATTTCGTAGAACAAAACGTATTAATATTTACATGCTTACAACAATAAAAGGAAAGAAAGAAAGAAACTTGAACTGAAATGAAAGAAAAACAAATTATGCTGTTAAATAGTGAAATCCAATTTGTATTAGACCCAAATTTTGCCGGATTTTATGCACCATTACATTTTATTTCATATTAGCCTTTGTTTTACATTTTTAATACAACGCAGCCGAAGTTAGTTCAACCAATTTTTTGGAGGAAATCTCCTAATAAAGCGGCAATAATAGCGGCAGGTCCGTGGGCTGGAAGGTGCATTTTACATTCCTTCACCCCACCAGATCAGAGCTCCTTCGCCATGCGCCGGGAAAATGATCTCAGCGCACTGACCAGTACTCAGAGAGACAAACACATTGATGAATTAGTCCAAATCTAGACAAAACCATCATCACAAAAAAGGACTTTGATCATTGTAATAGTTTCCTGGAAAATGTGCATTTACATAATTTTTTGTTTATGTGTATATCAAAAACAGGAATGGATAGAAAATATAACATAATATTTACATTTAGATTTCGGTATTAATACCTTATAATGCTTCAGCATTATACAGTAGATATATGATGGACCAAAGAACTGCATTGATATTTAAGCAATACCAAAGGAGAAAAATAATTAAGATTAAGATTATTTATTATTAATTATTATTATTGCACTCTGATTTATTTTCAAGTTTAATAATTAAATTAATAAGAATAAGTAATTAAATAATAATAATAATACTGTTGTTTATTACTGTATTATTATTATTATTATCATCATCATTATTATTATTTGATATCTGACATGCATTGCTATAGGTGGTTGCCCTTGGAGACATCCCTGATGGCACGCTTGTGACAGTGATGGCAGGAAATGATGAAAATTACTCAGCTGAACTCCGCAATGCCACAGCGGCCATTAAAAACCAGGTGGCACGTTTCAATGACCTGCGCTTTGTGGGTCGCAGCGGAAGAGGTAAGCGCTTTAATGGGCAGCTGATACAGATTAATGTCACTTTTATCTTGTGTGCATGTGTGTGTTTGTGTGTGTGTGTGTGTGTGTGTGTGTGTGTGTGTGTGTGTGTGTGTGTGTGTGTGTGTGTGTGTGTGTGTGTGTGTGTGTGTGTGTGTGTGTGCTTTATTTCCCTCTTCTCACTTTCATGCTCCTCATTGTCGGCTTGTGGTAAAACTCTCACTGAGCTGGCAGAGAAAACACATCACTGGTTTACATTGTATTAGTCCATAACCCTAGAGTTGTTTAATGCATTGCACAGACATATCTTTCTCTCTCTTTTTCACTTCCTCACTCACAAACACACACCAAAATAAGAATACGGTTTATATTATATTCGTAGCTGCGTATATATTAACTTCATCACCTGTTTGTGTGGAATTCCATGAATGCACATTTGGATATGATTCTTGAAATTTCTAATGCAAATGCAGGCTCTTCTCGATCCACCAATAATATAAGACCCTCAATTAAAAGCTATTAGCCTTTGATCAGCATACTGAACGTCTGAGTCAAACCAGCACCTGAACAGCTGCGAACACCATTTCTACACATTCTGTAATCGAGTCATTTCTGCCTTTGTCCTGTGGTGTTTGTCTCACAACTTGCTTAAGGTCATGATAGTTTTGAAATCATGGCCTTTATTACTGTAGCATGCAGGTATTAAAGCCCATCTCAAAATAACTGGGCTACAGAAGCATGCTTATGCTTAGCTCAGCCTGGGGATGAAATTTATCTCCTTGATGATCAATCGAGCTATTTCTGAAACGGTGGAAAGTTTATATGGAATGGAAATAGCCACAATATGTATTCATCTTACTAGTGTTAGTAACATTACTGAATAATATAAGCAATTGTGTGTATATGTGGGGGTGAGAGAGAGAGAGATTGTTTTCACAATGACAGAAAGATTAGTCAAAGCATTTAAAAACAAACACACACAGAGACTCACACAGAAACAGGTTTTCTGGGAAATAGGAAGTACCACGGGGGTCTATTCACAGTCCTGATATGATTTAGCAGATAGAACCCACCTACCTGACTTACCTGCAGCTGGCTGAAACCCATACATGTCATAGCTTGTCACGCTGAACATGCGTATTAGTGAAGCCTTTTATTGCAGTGTGTTTGTGTGTTTTTGGTACATGGATGTGTGTAGTCATTTGACTAAATGTGTTCAATTGAGAGTCTGCTCCCATACTGTACATATACTGTAAATATACTGTGTGTATACATGTTTTCACGAGTGTGTGTGTGTGTGTGTATGTGTGTGTTTTCCTGATAGCCTCTCCTCTCCGCAGTGATGTAAATGATTTAAGTGTGGGCGGCAAAAATGTGATAGAATGTATAAAGGAACAGTGAGAAATGTAGACTACACACACACACACACATACACACCCACACACACACACACACACACACACACACACATACCTACCCTACCTTGAAAGATGACCGATGGTGTTTGATAAGCAGGAACAAAGACAACATCTGTCTCTCTTATTTTGCATTGATACCTCTATTTTTTAGTTCTCTTTGTCATTTGTTTCCTCAAAGTCTGTGTAGGGATGAACTAGTGAGTCACACGGAGTCCTCAGGCAACGGTCTGCACGCACACAGACACTCACTCACACACTCATACAAACACACACAGCACACAAACAGACTCTGTGTGTGGGGAGACATCCCCTTAAGGAACACTCTGCATTTCCTGGCTGTTTGGACAGTGAGTTTCTGCTCCTCCCAGACAGAATGTCTCTCTCTCTCTCTCCTTGTTTCACATCTCCTCTCTCTCTCTCTCTTTCCTCAGTCTCTCAAACCCTAAACTACTCAAGCACAACGTGTGTGTTTGTTTGTGTGTGTCTGTGTCTGGACGTCTGTGTGGGCGTGTATATAGCATATGTGACAGAGTAACAGAGATATGTGTGTGGTTGTGTGTGTGTGTGTGTGTGTGTGTGTGTGTGTGTGTGTGTGTGTGTGTGTGTGTGTGTGTGTGTGTGTGTGTGTGTGTGTGTGTGTGTGTGTGTGTGTGTGTGTGTGTTGTGTGTGTGTGTGTGTGTGTGCGTGTTGTGTGTGTGTGTGTGTGAAAAGTTTCAGTTTCTGTTATTCTTTCTGGTCACTAGTTATCATCTGTGCTACTATACTCCACTGATATCACATTTTGCAACTAGATGCTATTACAGATATTTTTCTATATATATATTTTATATCTGAACTGTTGGAAAGAATTCTCATCATTTATCTGTCAGCATTAACAGTATTTATTGTTAGAAATGGAAAAATAAATAATCAAGTAAAGCTAGAGTGGCAATCCTTAACGACAAGCTTCATTAAACAGTACACATGTATTTGACTATTTCAGTTGTTGCTCAGCTTTATTGCCCTCAGTATATGACCTACGGATGTTTCTGTGATTCAGGATCAAACTTGACCTGATAAACAGTTGTTTCAGCATGGAATTTATTTTCAGGAAAACCTTTCCCAAAAGCTTCAGAGTGTATTCCCAAAGTTTAATATTTATATACAAGCCGGGTTGTTGATTGAGGTCATTTCTAATAGAAGAATTGAAGGCTGAGAATAGCACACAGAGTGCGTGTTATCCAAATCCAGCTCTACCCTAAGCTCTTTGTGTGAAAGCATACTTATTTGTGTGTGTGCGTGTTTGTGTGTGTTGTGTATGTTAGTAGCTAAGGTAGTTTATCAGATTTTTAATAACAGCTGGGAGTTCTTCCCAGGTCTGCTTCTCTGAGTAATGGACAGTGCATGGGTATGCCCACTTGTCGGGTCATATGTGTGTAAGTGTGTGTGTGTGTGGCATTGTGTCACAGACAGCTGTGACTTCAAGCTAGCATCGGTACTGAATCTGCACCATCTTGCGGGTCCGTCTCATCATCGCAGTAATGAGTGATAAGGGCAGGGATGGAGGAGGTGTGCCCCTTGTGCAGAAATTCTCTCTCTTGCTGCTTGCAAATGCGTCAGAGTATAAGTAGCATTGATTAGACAAGTCACACTGAGAGAGACCAACTAATAATTCATTGACAAACATCGCACACATTCATGTTTCATAGATGAATAATTTATTGGGAGTGTATTTGTGTGTGTGTGTGTGTGTGTGTGTGTGTGTGTGTGTGTGTGAGTGGATGTTTGCCTATTTGCATGTGCACACGTAAGCGACCATGTCTGTGTGCAATTGTGTGATTCAACGTAAGCATGTTTTACATTTCAGTCTGTCTGTGGATGTGTTTATGAGGAGTAAAGACAGTCGGTGCAGCTGGCTAGCGCTTCTCTCATTTCAGCACTTTTTCTTCTCTGAGTGTTTGTCTTCGGTTATTTGGACCACCTGCATGTGTGTCTACACATATTTAACACAATTGTACAGCTGATTGAGTGTATAAATAGTAAAAGACGAATTCACTACTATCCCGAAGCTACAGTGCATATAATAACTTTATTTCTCATTTATACTTGATACAAAATTCAGTAATATAAGAAATTGACTGACCTTTTTCCCACTTCCTTCTCCCTCTCTCTCTCATTCTCTCTATCTCTCTTTCTCAGGTAAGAGTTTTACACTCACCATCACTGTCTTCACTAATCCCCCACAAGTGGCCACCTATCAAAGAGCCATCAAGATTACGGTGGACGGTCCAAGGGAACCCCGGCGTAAGTTTGAATAATCAAATACAGTAATTTAACAAAAAAGTAATCAAAGATTTATCCATCACATATGTCGAGTTATTTCATTGATTCTCATTGCTGTGATTTAAAAGGTCCAGAATTGAGTTAGGCATGTTTAAGGAGTTATTGTGTATGTGTGTATATGCATGTGTGCATGTGGTTAGGTATGTTTTATTGTGGTCGATGGTTATCCACCAGCTTTTTATGCTAATGTGGTGGTTGGTGGTATGTTAATAGAAACAGGGTGTTGAGGTCTACAGATGATTGCGGTGTACCTATGTGAGTTTTTCCAGTAGCTGTAGAGAGTAGAGAATATAGATGATAAGCTTTCAGAAGACAATACGTGAAATAATGAGGTTTTAACATTTGCTCGGCTGTTTCATGTTTCATCGGATTAAAGAGGAATTTGAATGTACCGTTTATCTATGTCCATATCCAGCTCTTAGCTGTGTGTATTTAAATCAGAATCAAAAAGAGCTTGATTGCCAAGTAGGTTTGCACTTACAAGAAATTTGTTTTGGTGACAGAAGCTGATGTAATGATGTAATCATTAAAAATGATGTAATCAATGGATAAAGGCTACTGCACATTTTTATAAGACAAATAAATAAATAAAGTAATTGTTGCACAGAGAAGTACAACATTGAAGTACCAAAATTACACACAACATCCACAATCCACACAAAATGCTATCAAATATAATTATTTTGTTTTAAACTTCTCTACAGAACTCTGGTTGAACGCATAAATGTTTCTTGTAATGAATCATTGATATGTTTATTATGAGGGGTGTAAGTGTGTGTATGCGGGTGCTTGTGTGGATGGGGATCTTATATGAGAAGACATCATGCCCAGTGCTTATGGCAGCCGTAGGGCTATTCATGCTTAGTCCGATATTCCGGCGCCTCGCCACCATATGGAGGCTTCACCACTTCTGGCTTCTTCTTCAAAGTCCTCGAACAGCAGCTCTGGTTTCAGGAGGACTTCCTCCTCTCGTGTCGGTGTGCCTATGAGTATACGAGGCGAGTGTGTCTGATGGTTTTGCACAGCTGAGAGACTTGTCTTTTTTTGTCCCTTTATGCAGCCCCCACCCCTCCCTCCCTTTCATCGCCTGCAATCATTAATCCCTCCTGCTTCCTGCTTGTCTATGTGTGAGGTCAGGAGCAGACACTCAGACATTCATGTTCAGTTGGGAGTTGATTGTGTATGAATGGAGTACACAACATATAACAACTTTCACATGCACAATTTTCCTTCATTGAGATTTTGCACCGAATAAAACACACATATGAATAAAAACACACATGCATTTCATCCCTCAAGCCTGACGTACACACACACACACACACACACACACCGCACACACACACATGCAACATATCAGTAGTCTGAGTATGCATTTCATAATTTTCACTGTTGGTTTACAGTAATGTATTGACTTACTCAGTACCATTTAAAGACAGCTTTTGTGTGCATTTGGCAATAAATTGAACTGTACTTTTCTTAAAAGACCTCTTAGCAGCTGCATGCACTTTTCCAATATAAACAGTGACACATTTTCATACTTCAAGCAGGTTGCAAAAAGGAGTTTTAGTTGACTCGCAAACGCACACGTGTACAAACATACTTCTTCCAATCGAGATACAATTTGAAATCTAGCAACTCCAGCAGCCGTACAATGAAGTGGATAAAGAAATAATTCTATCCATTTCTGTTTCACAGTGCTCCATGTTTATAGCCTCAATGCACACTAATTTAACATTTACCGGTACTTAGTTTTTATGTGAATTATATTTAATTTAATTTTTAACATCTGGTGCCACCCCGATGACGATGGGCTCCCTTGGAATCTCATTGAGCTTTTTCTTGCCACAGTCTTCACTAGCTCAGTCACTACTCTTACAGACACTACACTTTTGAACTTTCTAACTGCTATATTCTCTGTATACGTTTGAGACAATGTATGTTGTAAAATTCCCTCTACAAATCAAAATGAACTGAATTAAATTAAATCTCTGAGGTGAAATATTTAAAAAATGACCTTGTTATTACCAACATATTCCACATACTTCCATACAACACTTCAATCTCCTCCTGATATTTCCGTCCCTCCCTCCTCCCTCCTCCATTCCTCCACTCAGTCTACAGGCACTGCCAAGTTGCTTCCTCTACATCTAACTGAAACATTCTGTTGTGGTGCCACTATACCAGCGGGGTCCTACAGTGAGATATACACCAGAAACCATGGTGTCTGGGAGTCATTATTAATGTTTAAAATGGAATAAAAAATGAGCAGGAAAAATCCACAAAAAGTATATTATGGCGCGAGGCACAAAAGTGTTGCTCATATTATTATACCTGTATTGGTTTTACATCATATTGAGATGTTGTGTCTTTGGTATTCTTGTCTTTCATGTCTTTAAGTGTTCTGCCATGTCTACCCATATTTACATCCATCTCTATTATGTGTTCAGGACATAGACAAAAGCTGGAAGATGCAGTAAAGCCCGGAGCTCTGGCCTTCTCTGAGCAGTTGCGGAGAAGTGCCATGAGATGCAGTCCTCACCAGGCTTCTGCGCCCAATCCCCGCCCTAACCTGAACACGCCTCCTTTTGGAAGTCCAACCCATAGCCAGATACCTGGTAAGTTACCTGGTGGTTTTGAAGTAATGAATGAAACATCCAGCAGCGTTCTACACACTTTTCTCTCCGGACCAAGTTTGAGCAAAGACAATAATTTGACTAATAATTGTTATGAATTAATTAATTTTTTGTTTTAGGCGCAACTGTGTTAGAAAATCAGCTTAAATATTGACATATTTATAGTTATCTTTCTTCTATAGTATGATAAGAACCTACTGAACAGTGTAAGTAACGATTAATAGCACCTTATAAAAGATGAAAAATGACACTTAAAGTAAATTTTAGATCAATTAGCCCGTATTCAGGATATTTTTACGTGCCTAAAAATGTTTGAAGTTAGGTCACAACTGATGGTAGTATTTTTTCATCATTTACTGTTTGATGTCCTATTTGTTCTTACTGAGTGACATAAGGGTATGTAGTAACACAACATAGAAGATTCAGACATAACAAATGAAGAGAACAAGGCCACCTTTGATTGCAACTTAGATGAGCGTGCCTGAGCAGGGCACCTCACACACACACACACACACACACACACACACACACACACACACACACACACACACAAACACAAACACTCATTTTTTGCCACTACTGACACAGAGACACTGTAATACATATATACCCAAGTCCAATAAAATGTAACTGAGGCCATAAAAAAATAATATCTTACAATTTCACTCTGAGTCTTTTTGGCTGGAAAGTCCCATTTCATCCCGCTGGGTGAAAAACAATCATAGTATAAAAGCACAAGACTGTTTTCAATCACAGTTCATTCACAAACAGATTACAAAAGCGGTTGCATGACAGACTCCAATGTGGTGAAGGCCAAATCATGGTGCTGTTCACATATGCTTAGAATTTATATATTAATTCCGAGTAACTGCTTACTGTGACGTGAGTAAGCCTTAAAAAAAACCCTGTTTCCCAGATGAAAACAGAAGCCAATTTCTGGGAAATGAATCTTACTAGAACAGTTATGTATTATATTAGCATGCTAAGCATACTTCTCCTTTTTTGTTCATTGTTTTGGGTATTACCTAATTGGGGTATTTGAATAGGAGGGTCTGCTTGAGAGAATGATCGTTACTTTCTCTTCCTCTGTGAAGTGTAAATAGGAGAGAGGCGTGTGTGTGTGTGTGTGTGTGTGTGTGTGTGTGTGTGTGTGTGTGTGTGTGTGTGTGTGTGTGTGTGTGTGCGCGCGTAAGAGAAAGAGAGAGAGAGAGAGAGAGAGAGAGAGAGAGAGAGAGAGAGAGAGAGAGGGGGGAATTGCATATGCATTTGTAGAGGAAGCAGACTGGGGAAATAGGGAAGTGAGAATCCATTGACAGGAAGCAGCTGTATGAGAAAATCAGACATTTTATTAAAACAGGCTTGTGGGAATAATTCAAAATTAAGCAATATATAAACACTCACAGATTTAGCAGCTAATATTAGCCAAGATGTAGCCAGGTTAATTATATTATCTTCTTATTCGTATCATAATTGTTTTTACATGAAAACAATGAGAAAATGCACCCTTTAATACCTAATAAGTGAGAACGAGTGTCACAGTTGAGCATGGATGGGCAGGGGGAAAGCCAGAAACTAAGCAGAGGAGCTCTAAGTCAGAGGGTCGAGAGATGGAGGGATGACTGGTGGACGTGCATGGAGCTGACGAAGATCTGAACCATTGCGTTTTTCCTCTGCGTGCTGCTCTCTGCTCTCTGATCCTGCCGCCAGAAAGAACATGGAAGCACCGCCAGCGGAAACTGTTATTGAGTCATTCAAAAGCTCTTACTCTGTTTTCTCCCTCCTCTCTTTTCTTTTTCTCTCTACATATTTTTTTTCATGATATAGTAAATCAGTAGCAGCTGGAACCACTAGCAAGCTTGTGTGTGTGTGTGTGTGTGTGTGTGTGTGTGTGCACGCATGTGTTTGTTTAGTGTATTAGAGTGTATTAGAGGGTTTAGAGGCTTTTTTGATGTTTTCATCTTTATAAAAAATACATTTAGAGAAGCGTGTATGTGTGTGCTTGTGTGCATGTGCGAATAGCACTTAATGCTTTGACAGGAAGTGACATATCATTAGTGAAATGCAAAGGAGTGTATTTAACTGCATGAGTGGAATTTTAGGAAGTGCAGACTGAGATTTGAGAAATGCTCGAAGCTATTCTGATGTTTTATTAAGAATAAACAAAGAAGGTGTGTCTGTTCAACATGAAAAACTAATTCTTCATTGCTTCACGAATAAGAGTTCAGAACACATGCACATTTTAATAGTGAATGTAAAAACCTACAAATCCACTTCCCGACATCTCAGGGACTTAAACACCAACATGCTGATGGAAGAATTGATCAAATCAACTATTCATTTACACACTTTCAGAAAAAAGTTGTTTGTGAGAAAAGCACCAAATATTTCCTTTTTGTGTTAAACATTTGTCTGTGTGTAGTCGTAGAGGGTATGAGTACCTTTGCCCATGTTCTCTCCTTATTTTGCTCCCTCCACACTTCGTATCCACATGTGCGTGTATGTGGGAGTCCAGTAAAACGTGAATGAGTTTTGCCTGCACCGGATGCACAACGACGCCTCGAGCCACCCACCCAGCCATGTGTGACTCCTGGCCCATAGCAGAAGCACAAGGCCTGGGGAGTTGGAGGGAAGAGGGGGGGTCCTGGAAAAGGCTGTTGGGATTCGGGGGGAGAAACTTGGCATTACGCCTCAGTCTGGCTCTACTTGAAACAGCCTCAAATGCTCGCTTTGGCCGCTGTGGGTAATTTGCTTCCTCTCTGATGGCTTGCCTTCCCCTTCTGTCTGGAAGTCTGCAGGCTATCGGCAAGCATTTATTAGATCGTAGGGAGAGAGAGAGAGAGAGAGAGAGAGAGAGAGAGAGAGAGAGAGAGAGAGAGAGAGAGAGAGAGAGAGAGAGAGAGAGAGAGAGAGAGAGAATGTGATGTTTGTTGTGCATTAGATGTGATACCATTATGGGATAAAGGGAAATCCAGACCACATCACAGGCTCAAACAATTATTTATTTCCCAAAATGGTATTTCCTGGTTGTAACACATCAGCCTATAATGATATTACACTTATTTCCAGGTGGACATTTCCAGCTCACACAAAATCCACTGCTAATGCAATATTCCAACCCTGTAAACTAGTTACAGCTTTGATTTGCACATGTTAAGAAAGATTTCGGTGTTTAATGGAGGCTATGTGGCTGGTTAAATGCTACCCTGTTATTCCGCATATGTGCATTAAATACACCAATTCAGGAATTTGAATATATGAGAACATGTTACAAAGTGTGGTGGAAATGATCTTTTTTCATATTTTGGTTTACACCCTTTATCAGAATGATCATGTTTATTTAAAAAAAGATTCACAAGAGCCTTAGTGCTCAAAGGTTTTTCTTTTAGATATCTAACAATAATGTAAAAGTGTACAGATTATTATTATTATTATTATTATTATTATTATTAATAATAATAATAATAACAATAATAAATAATAAATTAATCTTGTTTTTTCAGACGCCAGGCAAATGCAGACGTCTCCATCATGGACTTATGATCAATCTTATCCTTACCTGGGTGCTATTTCTGCATCAGCTATTCACCCCACGACGCCCATCTCGCCCAGCCGCAATCCAATACACTGTAAGAGAACCAGCACGCTACATATGATCATGAATCAATATTATTATGATTAAAAAGTAAAAAAACAAAAGAATGCACTATCAAGGCTGTTGTAAGAACAATAGCTAATAATAATAATAATATATAATAATAATATCAAATACAGACAATGACATTAGGACATTAGTGCATTATTGAAAAATAAAAAAGCACAGGGTTTAGAGTCAGTGATTTATAAAATGTAAATGTACAGGTGAGTTGGTACATTTGTTTACAATACAAGAGTGCACCATGAAATGGCGACTTCTCACTGCGTAGAGATCATTTTTGAGGTTATTAATTCATATTAAAAGCAGACTAAATCTATGTGTTGTTTGATTTCCAGTGCTTGAATGATTTAGTTAATATTAAATATGGATTGCTTCTTGGCTCAGGAGAGAAACTTTAATCTGGCATTAGTAAATTCTGACATATTCAAGTCTGACAAACCATATATACCCCACTGTTAATAGAGTTTGCATATGTTTCTGCAGGTGACCGTGTAAAATGGTTCATTATCAAATTACGGCCCTCAAGATTTATTTGTAGCGATCTCGGAGAAACTCAAACTCAGCTTCAAACTTTTTGTCCTTAATTGCTCACTATCACAACGCCTACTTTAGAAAGATATGAGAGGAAATTGTGATGGACTGTCTCTTTGTGCCATGTAAATAAGGGAATAGAAGACAAAAGCTTTCTACATTTGTGCTCGAAATACTTCCCTTTTTGTGTTGCATGTTCCACATTTAAACTCTTCACTCATTTTGCAGCAGTGTTGATGATTACTGGCCATAATCAGTTTATTGTGCCGTTCTTAAATAGCATGTGTAATGAAAGACGTTTTGATTACATCATCATTTCATTACATCACCATTTCTGTGTCTTTACTCTTTTTACAAAGTCATTTAACAAAAAGATATAATACACTTACAATTAAGTGAATTTAGCTAAAATGATTTTGTCTGATGTCTTTTAAATGCCCATATACTGTATAATAAGCTTATCTGAAAGGCAAATACAATATGATGTTTTTGTAGATTCATTTCTACATAGAAGTCATCCATGTAAACTTATTTCCCTCCTATAGGTTCGGATCTGTTCAGTGACCCACGTGTCGGTCTGGAGCGTCCCTTCTCCTCGATCCCCTCGCTACCAGACAACCGCTTCACTGATCCCCGTGTCCCTTATCCCACTGCAGCTTTCACCTACACTCCTACCCCGGTCACCAACGCTATAGGTATCGGCATGTCAGCCATGACTGCCCCCGCTGGTCGCTACCACACTTACTTACCCCCTCCTTACCCTGCCGGCTCATCCCAGGGCCAGAGTGGACACTTCCAAGCCAGCTCTTCCCCATATCACCTCTATTACAGCAGCGCTACCGGTTCGTACCAGTTCTCAATGATGTCGGGTGGAAGTGGGGGAGATCGGTCGCCTCCCAGGATCCTGCCACCGTGCACCAGCGCCTCGACAGGCTCGGCCCTCCTCCACCCCTCACTGCCGAATCAGAACGACATTGTTGTTGAGGCGGAGGAAAGCCACAGCAGCTCTCCGTCCAGTATGTCTGCAGAGGCAGTGTGGAGGCCGTACTGAGCACCAGCTTTATTCAACATAGGACTGACACGTTGACCAATTTGAAGTGGACAGCTGATGGAGGAGTGCATGGACTCAATTTTCCACAGCATGAGACTCAGTTTTGTTTTGTCTTTGTTCGTAAGATAATTATGGATAATTTGTTGCTCTTGTTATATTATTATTATTATTATTATTATTACTCCAGCTCATTCTATTTCTAGAAAAATACACTGACATGGCACTGTCATCAAACTTGAATAGAAAGTAATATCATCGTAGTTGAAAAAAGATTTTTTTTCAACAGCTCGTAGGCTGGAAATGAATCCTTTTATTGGCAACGAATGATGAATTTATCATACAACTGGTCATTTACAATAAGTGGATGAGGTTTTCACCCAGCACATGTGCAGTCCTGAGATTTTAGACCCGTGTGAGTGTTCAATGACTCACAGAATTGGCTGCGTTACATCGGATTCCTTTGTTTGAATTTCATTTAAGAGTTAAACGAGACTCAGAGCTCTGTTGCCCATGAAGTCGCATGTTTATGAGACTTTACCTCATCAGTCACTGCCCTTTTTAGGCCGTTCTCTTACAGTACAAACCTGTCTCTATTTTATTTCGGATCTCCATCCGAGTCCCAGATATAACTTTATAACGGGTGGCTTTGGCTGTAACTCACACTTCACTCTTTTAATGTAAATAGACTGTAAACTACTTCTCACTGGTTAACTGGCGTTGGTGGTGACAGTGTCTTTGACCTCCACACTTGATAAAACTAGAAATGCTACATAGCCTATATGTTTTTTTAGCACTGCTTTTATTTTGTGAATGTAAACCTTGTGAAGAAGCTGAGTATTTGTAGACAACGTTGTGTGGCGTCTTTCTTTCTGTTCAATGAGCAATGCTCAGGGTCAAGAGAAATCAACGAGGAAAGTGGTAGTCTCAGTGTCATCTTGTGCTGATAGGACAAGAATGGCCAGGCTCCTAAAATGGTGCCAGCTTCTAATACCCCCCTACCTCTGCCAGCCCCTGCTTCCATGTGCTATTCCTGACCCAAGAAGAATTTATACAGACAAGTCCTGACCTGCTTGTGCTATTCAACACAATCTTACAGATAAATATGCCATTGCTTTATGTTCTCATAATCACTATTCTCCATACTTGTATTTTTTCTTTGACTCCAGATTTAAGGTCTTTTTCCATTCTTTGTTTTTGGCCATCTTGTTAATGGCACATTATGTATAACACAATGTCCAATTATACCTGTAATTTTAGAATTCTAACTTCTCCACACACACACACACACACACACACACACACATTCAGGAGAGAAAACAGGCCATGGACCTATATAAATGCAACACTCAGTACAAGAGACCACAGAGCATTAGCTATAATCCAGCTCCAGGATCCAGGCCAAGGTCCATAAAATATATTTTTAAAAAAATTATATAAAAAGCTGAGGGTGTCAGAGCAGCATGACACCACCAGCCCCCCATACACAGCCACACACACACACACATACCAATGTTTATATTTATATGTGGATATTAATGTGTGTGTGTGTGTATGTATGTGTTACTTTAGGATCACACTCGACTGGAAAGCAGAGTTCCACAAATTTGCTATAACTGCAAAGTAAAGGCTTTCCTGGTTCACAATATTTCTAATCACTAAAGTTCCAGCAAAACTTAACAACATTAACTCACGTGGAGCATCTGTGTAGAGACTGTCTCAATGAGACAAGGGGATGGTGAACCACTGTCCAATTTATAACAGCATGTTAGTACTGCTATTTATAACAGAATACTGTTCACATAAAACTGTCGTTGCACCTCGCAGATGTGATCCCACAGCTCTAAAAGATGTTTGAGATAAAGTGAAAAACAAGTGAGCAACCAGTGTAAAAATAAACAGGACAGTATTATATAGGAGTGATATGTCACTGCTCTTGAATCGACCAGGTAAATGAAAACTTAAAATTCAGCACCAATTTTTGGACTTATCTCTCTTCTGGCCCAATCTCCATATTCATACACAATTTAGCCTAAACATTCCAAGACTGATTAAGAGTCTCTCACCTATCAATTACATACCATTCATCAAGCCGACGCTTCTTTCCTGCATCGGCCCTGACAGCAAACACAATCAATAGCCAGGGCACTAACCTCTGCAAACTCGTCTGCCTCAACAACTCTCATCTCCTGTCATTTCAGCTGGGTTCTGCTTGTAGATTTCACACTGTGATTAATCACATATGATAATGGTAAACAGGGGGAAATTAACTGTGGTCAGAGGCAAAACACTTCCATTAATCTAAACACCTGACACAGAAGAAATTAATTCCGAAGACGTAAGAGCGTATTAAAGAGAAGTCACCAAATGAGTCAAATTCATGTCCTACTCATCATGGAATTCTGAAAATAAATTTAGTGTGTGCAGATAATATTAGGGGAGAAGCAGAGACTCCTCTGTGTTTCCCTTGGAAACAAGGTCATACATGATTAGGTTTTATAAATCAAATTTAAATTCTAGAGATCAGAATGAGTTTAAAAAATGACCTTTGATGTAAACATAACAATATGTCCAAAGATCAGAAATGAAATCCAATTACAATTGATCATTCTAATATTTTGCAACCATTTTCTTAACGGAAATATTCTAATTCGAAGTTAGAATGATCTCATTTGATTCAAACAGCAACAAAACAGCGCGCAAACATAAAGGTGCAGATAAACATGTACATATTTGTCTGACCGACTAGCGCTTGCTGGTTTTATGAGATATATTATATGCAAGGATATATCCTGAGTAAACAGGATATTGAATTTGGTACATAAATTACCGCTAAATTGTGAACTCATTGGACTGATGTTGGGCTTTATTTTGTTCACGTCCTGCCATCTTGGTCTTAATATAAGTAACGCAATATAAAGTAGTATACAATACTGTTATTATTTAATATAGGGTGTATGATAGCATGCCAGGCAAATTTAGTGGGTCTTTTCTTGTGTATCCGAAAACATTTGTTTGTCTTGATGTTGGCGCCATTAAATCAGCGCGAAACTACGCAGCTTCAGTGATCGAGGCATGCTAGGCGGGTAAGAGCACAGTCTGCGCAAAATAAACGCAGCTGCACTAGTGTAGTGCCGGAGAGCGCGCGCGCGATTCTCTGACGTGCTCACGTCACGCGCGAAATTCAGAAAAGGAAAAATAAGAAAGCGGAGCGCGTGAGTTTTGTTGTAAGTGACTCGGTACTGATTCGGTACTGATTCGGTTCTGATTCGGTTCGTCTCCGCTTCTCTGTGTTCACATTAAAACAGCTTTAACGCGATGGCGGATCAGAGCTGTTACTCCCCGAACTTTAAGAAGCCGTGTGATGTCCTTCGCATGAGGAGAAAGCGGGCCCGGAGCGAGGTGTTGAACCGGGGCGCCGTTACAGAATCCGGCGGCTCGGCGGCAGCTGATATCCGGCCTTTCTCCCCCGGGCCTCTGCTGAACCCTCAGACCCGAGCAGGCGTCCCGGCGAAGCGCAGAAACCCGTTCGCCAACATCGAAAACACTTACAGCAGCCCGAGAAAGAGGAACCGCTCGGAGAACCCGGCGGAATGGAGGACGTCCCTCAGCGCTCTGTGTGAGGGTGAAAAACCCGCGGGACCGTCCCGAGGAGGAAAACTCTTCCACAGTGACAACACACAGGTACACCAACTACCGCCTGGATGTTTTTATTTCTGTGGATTTTTGTGCGCATATAAAAAAACTAAACAAATATAGCTTAGAATGATTTGTTTTGAGGTTCATTCAGCGCCTTTTCTCACATCACGGGCGCTAACAAAAGACCGTGTTGTTATTGTGTACAAGAAATGGAGTCTCAGTGAAGCTGTGAAACTTTTTTTCCCCCTTTTTTAACAGTTTTTCACAACTAAAATATTTGATCAAAAAAGTGAATATTTTATGGTTGAATTAGCAATTAGAATTATAATCTTTGTTTTTTAATGCATACTTAATTTCGTCTACAATATTATTTGTGTGTATCTATGCATTATCTATACACACAGACGTTGTATAAATCGTGTGCAGTTGCTGATGCATTGTACATGTATCGTATCACATTTATACATTATATCTTTATTAATATCTTTATTAATATATATTAATATATAATGTTATATTGTTTTATTACTATTGTCCTTAATGTTCAGCAGGTTCAGGTCTACACCTGCATAAATCTAGGAAACTTATTTGGTGCTCTGTTCTCTGAGCACCAAGTGATCATATATCTCTCTCTATACGTTCCTAATGATACTTTCCGTAATACTTTAAATCAGAGTTTGATTTGATTTGGTTTTGGCCCCCAGCACTATATGCTGAATAATAGTAAACATTCTCGATGCGTCCCTTAGAGAATCCTGAAGAGTGATTAATTTCATAATGAAGAAATTTTTTCTTTAGTTTTTGATGAGTCTCAATCTCTTCATTGTTTTATTGAACATGACAATATATATTTATCTGCATGTTGATGTACATAAAGACACAATAACAATAGTCAAATATTCTTTGTAATGAATTTTATCTAATGGTATTTTTGCAGCTTAAAAATAAAACAATGATCTTTCTGTAAAATTAGAAGAGGAATTTTGTGTCAGTAGCATATTTATCATATTTAGTTTTATCATATTTTTCTCACAGCCAGAAGAAGTTCTTTCTCTTTCTGAAGACCAGAGCTTATTCGACGAGGAAGTGTTTGCAGTGGAAAAATCTATCCCCATCTTGAAGGTGTGTAACAGCTTTTCAAATATATTTGACAGAAATCATGTTTGTGTGTATGTTTTTGTGTGTGCAGAAGAGAACATGACTACAACTACCAAACATGCTTATTATATGTTATATCCTATCTAGCACGGGTTACAGGTAGCATTTGTTTTTGTAAAATTGTTTGTAAAACAATGGAGAAAAAAGACAGAATAAACTCTAGATTTGATACACAACCAATTTTTTTTCAATTAGTTTGTTTTGCTCTTTATATCTTTTATAAAAATGTCTTTGTTTGCATGGCTGTGACGTTACGTCAAGCTGATGTGAAATATCCAGGCTTGTTTTCACGACTAGTCCTACCTGGAATTTCGCATGGGATCATAGAAAAACATATATTTTTAGTGTCATTCATCAATAAGTGCAATATTATCTCAGATTTACTTTGTTGAAAACAGGAAAACTGGATAAGTGAAAGGCAGAGACAGTAGTGGGGGCATTGTGAGGGTCTGAGTAGCGATCTTTTGGTGCACCTTGAGTCCTGTCATTTATGTGTATGTTCATCTCTTTCATTTTATGCTCACCTAATATGATAAATGCACTTTTCTTTTCTTTATCAGTCTTTTTTCCCCTTTAGCACTTTTCTTGGTCACATCAGTCCACAGTCCGTCACAGTTTCTTCAGTCTACATGACTGGGTTTAAACGTTTGTTAATAATTTAATATAATCTTAAAGATCTGTCTTTTTCTCCTTATAGAGTCCAGGGGCTCCCGATGTAAGGAGTGAGACCTATCCAGAAGTGTGTAGAGAATATCCAGCAGACTGGAGCCTAAAGACCCGAGTGCTCATCACCTCTCCACAGTCTTTCTCCTGGGCAGAGCATCTGAAAGCTCAAGAGGAAGCCCAGGGCTTGAGCTTGCACTGCAGGGCAGAGTACACTCCTCTACCACAGAATATTCAGGTAATAATTATATGCTAGAGCAAATCTGCATCTTTTTAATTCAATTCAATTTTCTTTGTATAGCGCT
Organism: Kryptopterus vitreolus; assembly: GCA_030449085.1. Classification (NCBI taxonomy): domain Eukaryota; kingdom Metazoa; phylum Chordata; class Actinopteri; order Siluriformes; family Siluridae; genus Kryptopterus; species Kryptopterus vitreolus. The sequence continues at coordinate 3,322,778 of JACRUU010000022.1, forward strand.
TTTTACAATTGTTATTGTCTCAAAGCAGCTTTACATAATATACTTAATTGTAATGTGTTGGAATGAAAATCAGTTTGTCCCTCATTGTTTCTTGGTTCAAGAACTGGTTCACTGCATAGAAACAAGTTTGTCATTTACTTATTGTTATCATGCATAAAACACACCACCATTTACCACCATTTACTTTTTCTATCTACTTATATCCATGCAAAAGCCAAAGAAAAACAAATGGGGTTTATACGTGCTTGATATGTTAAAACTGTATAAATAATGATAGCAACCTAAAATATTTGTTACATGTTCACCTGCCAAAGTTGTCCACTTTATTCTTATTGTATGTAGAAAATATTTGTTGCATGTTCACCTGCCATAATAATCCTGTAAGATAGAAATGTTTCACTTTGCTGTATACTACTTAAAAAATGTAATACTAAAAAATGTAGATTTCTTTTTCCTTCTGTAAAAAAAAAATGCAAGAAAAGCAAATATATGTAACTGAAATAGCTGCGTTTGGTGCACAGGAATAGCTACATCTGATTAAACACACACGTCCACGCGCGTGTGCGCGTATATATGTGTGTGTGTGTGTGTGTGTGTGTGTGTGTGTGTGTGTGTGTGTGTGTGTGTGTGTGTGTGTGTGTAGTATATATATATATATATATATATATATATATATATATATATATATATATATATATATATATATATATATATATATATATATATATACTAAACTAACTGAAGTCACAAAGACATAATCCATTCTGTCCTGGAATAGAAAACTATCTTGCTGTGTAATCTCTTTATAAAGTGTTATTAATCAGTGCCATTAACACTGCTTCAGGACCACGCACATGTGTTGCTTCAGCATTTTCTGAACGGTCAATGACTGTGACATACAGGACATTCCTTTGAATTAATGAAAGAATTTTAATTATTTCAGCCATAACATTGAAACCGCTGAGGTGATTTGAATAATATCGATTATTGCATTACAGTGTCACCTGTAATGGATTGGCACATATTAGGCAATGAGTGAACAGTCAATTGTTTGAAGTTGATGTGTTAAAGACAGGAAAAATGGGCAAGCATGAGGTAGTGTGATGTTCTGCGCAATTATCTGATGGAAACCTTGGGCCCTGACTTTCATTTTAACCAAAATAAAAAAATGTTGAGATGCACTCTATTGGTAACTCAATGGAACATCCTTAAGCATTGTAATGAAATTCACTAAAGGCAGTGGCCTTGGTCAGCAGAATAATGCTACTCACTGTTGCACTATAAAAATTGTTCAGGAATGGTTTGATGATGTGGATTGGGATAACTCTGTCTGACAACAAACTGTGATCGGTCAGCTAGAACTCTGCAAACATTTAAAGGTTACATTTTATAACTGATTCATGTGAGCACTGTTGCTCATTTTGGTCCTTTGGTGATGATGTTGATATGCATTAATTTTTAGTTCTTTTTCAGGATCCTCGGAGCTGTGCAGAGCTTCGCTGTGGTTTTCAGCAGTGTCTGCAGTACTGGCAGCATCCTTCTCTGCCATGGCTCTCTCTGTTCCCTCGGATCGGAGCCAAGCGCAATTTCTCAGGGAAAAGCACACCATGGGCACAAGATACCATTTTACAGCAGAGCCTAATGAGTGAATGGTAAGTGAGGGCAATGACATGATTTATATTGACCGTACATACTAATTATGTCTTATTTATTAATGTCACAGAATAGTTAAATAGGACTTCTTACTCCTGTTTGTAATTAATTTGTCACTCCTTTACATTGTGTCATTTCCTCCATATTACAGGTCAGTGAGCTTGACTTCTCTCTACAGTCTCTTAAAGGCCAAACTCTGTCCATACTTTTACCTTTGTTCCTACCAGTTCTCAGTGCTGTTCAGAGCAGCAGGACTGAGTGGAGCTAAAGGCATCACTGCATTGCTTTCCCCAACCACTAGGGGCTTGCGTGAAGCCATGAAAGCTGAAGGTAAACAAAATTCAAATTGTTTACTGAAATATTGAATCAAATATGCAATGCAAAATGCACACAACATAGATGAGCATATCAAGAAGCGCTGAGCTCCTCTGTACAAACTCTTTCAGTTTACAAACATTTAAACTGAAACTTGCATTGTAATCATGGTCCAGATCATGTCAGTGAATAGATTTCATATCTTAATTCCTGAACTACCAGCTTCATCAAAGAATACTGTATAAGGGAGCATGAACCTTCAGTGGCTTCTTCATGAATCAATATTTTTATTAATTAACTTGTAGAGAAAATAATGTATATACACTCTAAAAAAAAATTTTCCCTATTAAAAAATATAATTAAAAAAATTGAGGAAATTCTTAGAATCAACTTCTACATTTATATCAGTATTTTATTCATGAATTGTCTGGATGATCCGTTTCTCTTTAGGCATAGAGTTCTCACTCCCTCTGCTGGAGGAGAAAAGGAAGAGCAGAGAGACCAGCTCCTCTCATCCTAATGACAACTCTCAGCTGAGTGATGGCGATGAGCAAAGCAGTACATTGTAAGATTTTATTTATTTATTTGTTTTCTGCATTTTAAAAGCTCAGCTACTTCTCACTACAGTGCAACACTTTATATTTCAGGGCACCAGAGTATGATGATAAAGAGGCGGAGGAGGAAGAGGAGGACGATGATGAGTGTTTCTCTTGGCTGAAAGAGATGGGGGTACAAGACAAGATCAAGAAGCCTGATGCCATCTCAATTAAGCTGTATGTTTATATATTATTTTGTCGCCTTTAATGTCGCCTTCTTCACTATTACATTTGGCCAGAATCTATGCACGCAAAAACAAGCTTACACAACATAGGATGCCTATCTTTCATTTATTCAGCAGTGTATTTTTGTTGTAATTAAATTTTAACAATAGACATTGCCTCAAAGCAACTTTACAGAGGCTATAAAGTTTCAGTTTGTAAGTGTCTAAGTTTATACCTAATAAATGAGATGTTCCCCGAGATGGTATAAGTAACAAATAAAAGGAAAGCCATCCTCATCCAGGTGGCACAGAAAGACCATTTCAGATTATTACACTTGTATTGTTGTTGAGGTGTGCAGTTCAGTGATGGTTAATTTAATTCCGAACTGTTCATGCAAACTGTGGTCTCAAGCCATTATAGTAGACCTCATAGTTTTTGTGTTGGTCAGGAACTTTTAAAATTAGTTTGTTTTGTTTGTCTACATTTGTTTAGGGTAAATTGCTCCATATTTCAACAATATTTCCATTGAATTTTATGGAAATAATGTGAATTTGGATAACCTGTTCCAGATGAGTGTATATACTGGTACACTTGTAAACTGAGGTTCCACTGTACATCTGTAATGCTGCACACACCTTCAAATAACATTGAATGGACCTGCCAACAGTTTCCAACTCTTGTCATCTGGAAACTTCAAAAACCCTCTGTACATCTTTGTATATGAACATTCTTTTTGTTTGTTTTTCTTTATTGTGTAGGCGTAAAGAGCACGATGAGGTACGACTGGACCACCGGCCTGAATCTGTAGTCTTAGTGGAAGGCTCCAACACGTTCACCTTGATCAACTTCCTCATCAACTGTAAGAGCCTGGTCGCTGCAACTGGTCCTCAGGCTGGGTTACCTCCAACACTGCTGTCCTCTACAGCGTTCAGAGGAGCTACACTGCACACACTAAAGGTTAGGAGACAAATACTTCTCATGTTTGTTTTATTTTAAAGTGACAGCAGGGTTTTTTGAATTAATTTTGTGTGTATTTTGTTCCTCCAGGCACGAAGCGTGAATGTGAAAACACAAGTAAGGACAGGATATCAGGATGTGTGCAGTCTGGAGCTCACTGGCCCTATAATGCCCCATGCACTACACACACTTTCACAGCTCCTGATACCAGCCCAGAAAGGTGGCTTCTCAATGGCCCTTTACACACATGAGCCTACTGCTGTTCTAAACGTCCCGGTCAGCAAGCCAGCTGAATCTGACAAACAGGTACGTCACTCTGCAGGCTTCATCTTGTATTTGTATACTTTTTTGTACAAAAATTTTAGTGGTTGATTAAACTTACACACACACACTATCATAAGGAGATACAAGCTTCTGGAAATGTATATAAAAAAAAAAAACATGGAATCAAGGATTTTATATTTTTGTTTATAAGTGGAACAAGTGTACCAGTGTACAAACCAGATTAAAATATTGTATCTGCTTAAGAGCAAAATTTTGGGTTATAAGTGATATGAATTTCTCAGGTTGAAATTTGAGGGCATGAAAGTTCTCACAATTCTCATATTTACAGATCGGATGAAAGACAATATTATGAATCAACCAACCAGAATTATTAAAAAATAAATAAATAAATAAATTCCATATTCAGGTATGATTGTGTCCCAGCACCACCAAGCTGCCACTAGTGGGTCCTTAAGCAAGACCCTTAACCCCCATTTGCTAAATTGTAAGTCCCCAGCCATTAGAGGCTGCACAAGTCCTGCATTCCTGGTGCCAGTCCCACGCCCAAGATCACTAAAATAAGGAATTATTGCTTTCGTTAGAAGTTAAATACAAGTTTAACAAGAACCGCAGCTCTGAAGAGAGTCTGAAGAGAGAGAAATGCATAACTCTAAATGCAGTCAACCCTAGATCAATTAATTGTTTCTTTTTCTTTAATTGTATACAGAGTAACGTGTTGGACGAGTTGAGTCGGTGCGGTCTGCATGAACACACAGTGCAGCAGCTGACGGAGGAGGCGACGCTGGGCAAGAGTTCTCTAAGACACCTCGACATGAGGAACTACTCCTACAGCTGGAGATCCTGATGCTGTGTGACATCTCATGGACCTGAGACCTGAATCTGCTCGACTTCACTATAAATCATACAGAGCCTGATTTCATTTGGAATGAAAATTTTTTTAACTTTTTTTTGTGTTAGTTGTTTTTACTGTAAGTAATTTTGTTTTTAGCAGGGATGTGTTTGTTTTCGCGTGTTGAAATTTGCCGATTGATCTAAACAACTGATTTGCTCGCACGACTGATTTCCTCTTGTATCTCCTTATCTTTTTAACAGCATGCATGTAATTTAAATATTCTGTGCTGAGAACAGAAATGTGTGAATGAAGATGTAGATTTTATGTAAAGGTGTGCATTTCATTTTATTCTTTTGTAGTATTTTATGTATTGTGTATTAAACGAACTGTGTTCACAGACCACATGTTTTTTGTATATTATTAAGAGGTCACACAGTAAGAAGATTAATAACCACAACCATAATACATTTACATTTATAGCATCTGGCAGGCGCCCTTATACAGAGCAACTTACAACTGAGCAATAAAAGGTTAAGGGCCTTGCTCAAGGGCCCACCAGTGGCAACTCTGTGTTGGGATTTGAACCTGCAATCTTCCTGTACAGAGACCTGTCTTAACCACTGATCATCTACCACCTCCTGAGACGTAAGGAGACCATGAAATAGCTTTTTATTTCCTGTTTTTTCTATGGAGATTTGAATAAGGTTTTTATACGCTACAAGATTTTATAGATACATCAGTAGGTGTCGATATATTTTTACAGAAATTTAATGTGTCTTTGAAATGACTCCAACAATAAATCTGCTCCCTTTCCTTTACAAAACTCTTCCCTTACAATGGAAAAGGGTTAATAATAATAACTCCACACATAGCAAGGTGTTTTTCCTCAGGCTGGTCATGAAGCTGTCCAGGGTTAAAACTTTATGGATAGTCACTTTGTACTCAACGCTAATGTACACATCGCAGGGTCCTAGGGTCCTAAAATTCTAATATATATATATATATATATATATATATATATATATATATATATATATATATATATATATATATATATATATATATACTACTTGGCTTGAAAAATAATGAAGTTAGGGCTTGGTAAAGCTCAATTGCTAACAATGTATTTGTGGTTTTGGAATGTTGTGAGTGGTCTTGTATCTCTTAGATTTCTTCATAAAATGGTCATAAAATGTGTCATTTAAGTCACAACAATATAAAAACACAGTCTGCTTAAACTAATACCACATAAACACACTTTATATTATTGTTTTAACAACATGTAAACATTCACAGGACAGGGTGGAAAAAGTATGTGAAACCCCAGGCTAATGACTTCTCCAAGAGCTAATTGGAGGCCGGTGTTAGCCAACCAGGGGTCCAATCAATGGATGTGTTGTCAGATTGGATGTGTTGATTAAAGCTGCCCTGCCCAATAAAAAGCACACGCCAGTTGTGAGTTTGCTGTTCTGAAGAAGCATTGTCTGATGTTTAACATGCCGCGCACAAAAGAGCTCTCAGAAGATCTACGATCAAGAATTGTCGACTTGCATAAAGCTGGAAAGGGCTACAAAAATATCTCTAAAAGCCTTGATGTCCACGTGAACACGATTAAGACAGATTGTCTACAAATGGAGAAAGTTCAGCACTGTTAAAGTGAAGAAGAATATAAGAATATAGTGTAAGCTAAAGACTTACTGAAATCTCTGGCACATGCTAACATTTCAACAATATCTACACTACTGGCAAAATATTCTGTGGACAGATGATCCAAAATTGAGTTGTTTGGAAAGAACACACAATGCTATGTGTGAAGAAAAAAAGGCACAGCACACCAACATCAGAACCTCATCTCAACTGGGAAATATGGTGGAGGTAGCATCATGGTTTGGGGCTGCTTTGCTGCCTCAGGTTCTGTCATCGACGGAAAATTGAATTCCCAAGTTTATCAAGACATTTTTTGCAGGAAACCAACTGAAGCTTAAGAGAGGATGGATGATGCAACAGGACAATGACCCAAAGCATAGAAATCAACAAAAAGAGAATACGCCTTCTGGAGAGTCCTGACCTCAATGTGATTGAGATGCTGTGGCATGACCTCACGAGAGCGATTCACACCAGACATCCCAAGAATATTGCTGCACTGAAACAGTTTTGTAATGAGGAACGGCCCAAAATGTCTCTTCACCGTTGTGCAGGTCTGAACTACAGGAAACGTTTGGTTGAGGTTACTGCTGCCAAAGGAGGATCAACCAGATATTAAACCTAAAGGTTCACATACTTTTTCCACTCGGTACTGTGATTGTTTACAAGTTGTATTCAATAAAAACATGAAAAATATGTTTATGTGGTATTAGTTTAAGCAGAATGTGTTTTTCTCTTGTTGTTGACTTAGATGAAGAGCAGAACACATTTTATGAAGAAATCCAAGTAATCCCGAAGGGTTCACATACTTTTTCTTTCATCATTAACATAATGTATAACTGTTAAAGAAATCCTTTCCTCATTCAGAATTCCTACCAATGCCATATAAACATTTCTCCGATCAAGTGTCTAAATCAGAAACTCTTTGTTCAATCTTAAAGAGAAGAACACTGCATTTAATACCAATCAGCCCAAGAACAGCCCAGAGATCTCAACATGAATGGACCAAATCATGACCCCAACCCCAATACACACACAAGCTGTATTCTGGAAACAACAAATTTATTACATCTCTCAAATAAAATATTTCACTTGTCCATAACCCAAAACACCGTATTAATGGAAGTGGGAGCTGCATCATAATGAAAACTATATATATATATATATATATATATATATATATATATATATATATATATATATATATATATATATATATATATCTCTCTATATATATATATATATATATATATAAATAAATACATTGATTATTTAACAATTTAAATTGAACCTAACCATGTGTAAAAGTTACAAGCAAAAGTAACGGGAGTGTACCAGCACACAACGGAACAATCAAGAAAGTTGGGTCACGAAAAGAAAAATGTTTAAGAAGCCTGAGCTTCCTGTGTTATTAAAACGTCACAGTAATGGTGTTTGTCTAAGCATTATAGTGCTTATAGACATGAACCATTAAACATACCGATTATTTAGATCTTCCTGGGCTGTAAAGAATTATTTACAAAAGGACGAAGCGAAAATCAAAGAGAAAGTGGAAAAAGAAAGGAATCTGAGACAGTTTAAAGCAGGTATGTGAAATGTGAGATGTGAAATGATCAGGATGCTGCTGTGCAAATCAGGTGCTGGTGGCTGCTGTGAACTGAGGTCCTGAATGCACGCTGTCCCCTGCGATCTCCCCCATCGCCTGCAGAGCTACTGTAGCCGCCATGGCCTTGGCATGCTTTTTATTGGGGCTGGCTGTCTGGGGTTGGTAATCACATCCATTCACCACAACCTGAAATGACAAAAATAATAAAAACAACACGTAAGCAGCATTTCTATTACTTCTAATCATCAAACAATCCATAACAAGTCAATATGTACACACACACACACACACACACACACACACACACACACACACAAGATAGCTAGAGACAGACAGATAGATAATCTATCAACAAACTTTTAAAAACATTACATGTTCCTATAAGCAGTAAACAAATGCACAGCACCTCAACAGATACACTTCAATGAAGATACATTTCAATCCTATACAGTAATACCTCAATTCTCTTTGCTAATTGGTTCCAGAACGTGTGTGTTCCAAAACCAACAAGAACTGAACAAGTATGTTTTTAATGCTGCACTGTACACTTTATAAGGAACAAAGAGAGTGAAGAAAGGGATTTCTAATCACTTTAGGATCTATATGAGCTATAAAATATTTTTCAGCTGTCATATTACAAGTTCCGTGTAACTCAATAGATGTATTGCATGTCATCGATCTGTATTGTGCACTAACCTTAAAGAGAAAATTCTTCCGGTGATCAGGACCACTGTGCAGCACCATGACAAATTCAGGCTGTTGCCATTTTTTCTTGTTACACAACTCCATTAGCGCGGACACTGGATGCTTCCCTGTGTGAAAGAAAGTCAAGGTCAGACACAAAAATGAAGATCATTTAAACATTGGATACTTTTGTACACGGACATAACAGTAATTTTGTGATACAAAATTGGGTAGATTTCAGATTTTTGGGTAATATTTAAACTGAATCCTAAAGAATTTGCCAAAGTCACACAGAGCAGAAAAGATGAGCTTTGTACTCAGGATGTGAACGTCTGACCATTACACATAAATGTGCCAGACAAAAACTTCGGCATTGTTATGGACTTGCATGGATTACTCTTTGATGCTCTCTTGGGTTCATTCAGCCAGGTGTGGCTTAGTGGTTAGTATGTTCGCCTCACACCTCGAGGGTCGGGGTTCGATTCCTGCCTCCGCCATGTGTGTGTGTGTGAAGTTTGCATGTTCTCTCCGTCCCTCAGGTTCTACGGTTTCCCCCTGGTCCAAAGACATGCATGGTAGGTTTATTGCCACCTTGGAAAATTGTCCCGAGTGTGTTCCCTGTGATGGGTTGGCATTCCATACAGAGAATATTCTGCCTTGATGCCCAAAGACGCCTGAGATAGGCATAGAGCGGTAGAAGATGAATCAATGAATGTTCATTCAGCCATTGGAGACTTAGGAAGGACTGGAGTGCAGTTCCAGTCCCAGTTTCTCATCAGACATGTTCAGTGGTGGTGATGGTGATGTCGCAATAAAATTTCACTCAAGATTTTCTACCCAAACTTTAGCAGGTTTGGGAACCTTCATTCCAGTGAATGCAAACAATGTGTGTGTGCTTCTAACATTATTACAACAGTTTCTGAAAGGAGGACATTAGGAGTGCGATGAGCTCGTGTCCACAAAATGTATTCACATCATCCATTTCAAGATTGTAGCACTGAGCGATTTAACCAGAGATCCACTGATCATTCCATCAATCCACCCATACAGCCAGTAGTTGATTATCAATTCATCCATCCATCCATCCATCCAGCAAGAGATCCATCCATTCATTCATCCATCGTCTGGTCAATCAATCCAGCCATTCATAAAAAGATCCATACATCAATCAATTCATTTCCATTAAATGTATACAACCAGAAATATCTATAAAAAGAGGTACCTAAAAGATCTTTCATCATGACCAGATTGCCGGATTTCTGGGTCTTCTCCCCCTCAGCTACCAGTCCTGAATAGACAATCCCAGATACAATGTATAATAAGTTGTTAGGTATAAGCAGTGTGTGGTATTAGTGTGTAGTGGCACAGTGAGGAGATCTCACCCTTGCGGTCAGTTTTGAAGTCTATTACGATGGGTTCCACTGTGCCTTCTCTGTGTTTACCGAGGCCTTCTCCAGCACGCCAACCCATCTTTTTCATCAGAAACTCGCCCATTCCTCCCGAGACTGGAGCCGCACGCAGGAACTGGTCCTGAATGAAAAGCATACAGATATGGGCAGAATGTGGAGGGAAGGAGTGGAGAGAGAGAGAGAGAGAGAGAGAGAGAAAACAGGAAGAAAAGAAGCACAAAAGAAATAGTAAGAGGTCACAGATCAGGAATGGATTCGAGTTGCACTGAAACTATGAACAACGCAACTGTTCTAGCTATCTTCTGGATCCAGGTGGTTACCTGAAGATATCAGCAAAAAATAGCAAATAAGAATAATAATAGTAATAATAATAATTAATGCAAAGTGTTTTAATAAAGTAGCACTCTCAAAGCTGAAAAGTTATCAAGCCTTCCATACACATTGTTTAAAAAATTCTAAAAAGTAAACTAAACTAAAATGATCATGCTTCAAAAAAATCAATAAATAAATCAATAGCTTGAAAAACTCAGTTTTTCCTTTGACAGAGGAATCGAAACCAGCCTTACCACCCCACCAGTTCAGTTGAAACACACACAGGCAGAAAGGTTTTCATTTAGAGCGGAGACAAATCCACATGAATAGAAATATGGGTGTTGTATGACATACGTACCTAGGCCCTCATCATCGGCTGCGCATCTGACGTGAATAGTAGGGGCCTGACAGTGACCATGGCAACAAGGCAGCTACAAGGACTGACCCTGCAACAAGTTTCCATATAGAGTGGTGAGAGTTCACAGGGCACACTGTGAACCCCCACCCCTCTTCCACCCCTGATCCCCACCCCAAACCCCGTCAGCACGGAAAAATAGTATACAGTGAAACACCTTGTGAAAATCCTTGAACCCAGAAACGGAGATTCTGATAATGGATGATAAACCACATAAATCTTCAGCAAAAAATTAATTCACGACATGGTGATTACTCACAAGATAATTAGATTCGTTTCTGTCCAGCTTGCTCATCAACTCCTCAAACATTTTTTGCTTCAAAAAGGTGTACTTTTCCAACAATAGATATGTACAGGTATATTTTTAGGTATTTTTATTATTAGTTCATGATTACATGTGTATGTTGGTAACAGTAACTAAGTGATTTTGGACATGTCAGAAGCACAGCACTGGATCACATACTGGATGTGTAGCTGCCATGGCATTGACAAGGGAATTGAACACGCTTGGCATCTGATTGGAAAATTGATTGAAATTGAAAACATCAATTGAACATTAATCCTACATAGATTTTTATTTCTATGAATGTAGAATTTAACCTTGATAAATGAGTAGAAGTGAGGAGTTCGATTTAATATGGAATTATAGCGGGGAAAAAAACACTGGGTGAAGTTTTATATAATCTTTGTTGTGATGTTACTCGATTAAAGCAACCGATATCACTGTGAAATTGCAAAGTATACAAAAACTTAGACACGTGTGAAAACTTGGCTAAAAAGGACGTTTGCATTTAGATTGTATCAGAATTTTGAATTGGCAATGTTTTTCTAATTTTATGCAGAAACAAGTATCCATTCAATTTAAGGACACAACCTGGTTCATTTGTTAGGTCGGGGTTCTGGTTAAGTCATTTAGAATCTAGAGAGGTACATTAGGATTGGGATTCCGTGACGTTTTACCTTCGCTGCGAGGAGGCGCGTCCAGTTAAGCATATAAAGTGTGACATCACCACACACTTAAGAGGTTTTTTTAGGATAATTAAAAAATAAAAATCATCAGACGTTATTCATCCTTTGTGTTACTTCCACACTGCTTTATCTGTTTAATGGTTTATGTCTGATATTATTCTGCAAGTTACAATTTACAAATGATGAAATTTCTATTGATTTTCAGTTCAAAAATTGACT